>JALPQI010005311.1:0-67448 GCA_025490895.1 Thaumatotibia leucotreta | reverse complement strand
CATAAATTTGCACAAACTATGCGAATCGACTCAAATCAAACCTATACAGAACTGGGGGCCGTCCACAAACTTCGAAATTCGCAAAAGTCGAGCATCCGTTTCTGTCACTCTAATAATAATCTTGTTGAAGTGACAGAGACAAATGATCGAAACTCAATTTCGAAGTTCGCGGTAGGACTTTCAACTGCTAGCGGAAAGCGGGAAGGTTTTTTTTTAATGTAGCTGTCATTGTCTTTGGATAAGTTTGCTTTTAAGACCGTGCTTAGTTGCCAGAGGTAAAAATAATTTTGCATAATATGAAATTTGTAATTGGTACAAAAATATATTATAATTATAACATTAATAATTTAAAAAACACAACCTTTCTTTTAAAATTATATTTTAACCTTATATTATTTTAATTTATAATTATTGTAATAAATAATCTGGTACTAATGTTGGTAGCAGTGTAAAAATTTGAAGATCGGAACAAATTCAATATGGCGTCTATCATAGGTGTGATGTGGCAGTCTGTGGTAGCACGCAGTACGTTTTTGAGTCTGTTCGGAAAGTGACGATGTCTGGAAGCGAGAGACACCCATATATCTCGCGTGCCTTCTCTTACCGAACAACGCTGCGACATTACGATACCGGCTGAGAGTGCGTTTTTGAGAAATAGACTATAGACTTTTGACAGATGTAATTATGTATATCTTTACAATAGTGTGCTTAGCTATGTAACTAGCAAAAAAAAGGTCAGGAGTAGAAAAATAATTTTAAAGTTCACCAAATACTGAACGCACCTACAAAATCATTTCATCTGATTGACTACTAAGTAAATTAGGTTGACTATTTTCGTGTTGCAAAATTATGTGATAATTTATGAATTTTATGATTATTAAGACATATGGCGCGTATATTAATATTACCTCATACAACGGGTATAATTTTGAATGGATAGTAATAACTAACAAAACTAATACTTCACTAATTCACATAATAAGATGACAAAGATTTGATACGGTTTAAATAAAATGAATACATTAAACCACCATGACGTTCATTGAAATGTAATGCGATTACTCAACCTGCCCTGATACTGATTGATCTGTGGACGCTTACCTTAATGCATTCGGCGCCGTGTGAAGTCACACCCACACAATTTAATCCTGCGCCAAGTCATTCAATTACAATTCAATAATTAGCAGTAAATTACTTACACTTAATTGCAAAGACTACGACTGTACTCGTATAAATTATAAGCAAGCTATTTCGATATTTCACTTGCCAATCAATCATTCCATTAAAAATAAAATAAAATACAATATGCCTACGTTATTATCATAAACTACAATGGATTAAAACAATAAAAATCAATTAGTTAAACTTCATTCATACACCATGAACTCCATTTACGCATAAAAACGAGTCGTCATAAGTATTTTGAAAGAAAATTAAACCCACAAATGTTTGCTTGATAGCAATAAAATTCGTCAAACAAAAAACGTTTCTATACCATGTCACTATCTATGTTCCTACAGTTTCTATACAGCTGGGAACAAAGAAACATAAATACCCATTAGTATCAAATGTCACCATTGACCGATCTTCATTACATATATAAATGTTTTTATTCCCTTTGTGCCGCTATTATTTCAGCCTATACATCAATGTACCGATTAGACACTTTCCCATGTACCGCTCGATCTATTTCATTAATCACGTCAATGTGAAAACTAAACGCGTGTATAACAATCAGTGTTGTAAAAACCTTATTCGTTTTAACATTAGGTCCATTATTGTTGAGCTATTTTGGCGCTTGAAGATCAGAACGCGGTGTTTAGCGGGATCAGGTTGATTGATTGGCGTCGGACGGGTCAGAGATCATTTCGGCTCCACTAATTCGTTTGTACTGATTACGGTTATCTGATGCACTAATACTTAGGGAACGTAAATTAAGGAACGTTAGATTACTGAAAAAGAGGAAATTCTTATATTAAACTTTTATGAAAGTTCAATTGTACAGCCTCCGTAGCCTAGTTGGTAGTGACCCTGCTTACGAAGCTGGAGGTTCCGGGTTCGAATCCCGGCGAGGGCATTCTTTGTGTATTTATTTATCACAAATATTTGTTCCTTGGTCATGGCTGTCTATGTATTTAAGTATCTATATGTATCTATCTATTATATATATCGTCGCCTGGTACCCACATCACAAGCCTTAATTGAGCTTACCGTGGGACTAGGTCGATTTGTGTAAGATGTCCCAAGTTACTTCATCAGCCTATCTCAGTCCACTGCTGGACGTAGGCCTCTCCTATTAACTATACTATGCGTATAGACGCATTAGGAGGTAAATGCCCATAATCGCCACGCTGGGCAAACGGATTGGCGATCGCAGTAATGTGTCCACTATGATGACGCTGCTGCCCATCATCAATCTTGTATCAAAGGATGGTCAGTGACACTTTAATCCCTTAGTCGGCTTTTACGACACCCGCGGGAAGAGTAGGGGTGGTGACAAATGTATTCTTACTGCCGTCACCACACGGCCAAGTTATTTATTATTTATTTATTTATTTATTTATTTAATTGTATTTATAGAATTAAAATTCATAATATCACCTACAGATACGAATACGAACGAAAATCGGTGAATCACAAAAGTCCTAAACACTTAATTAATGAAGTCAGTCATACTGTTAGGTTAGGTAGGTGCGCCATTCTGCATAGATTTTAGCACATTAATTTAGAGACAGGCGTATTATGCACTCATTACCATCGTCATAAAATATACTGACCGTAAAAACTGCTCTAGTAATTTCCTGGTAAGCGCCAAGATATAATTTTATAAGTATGCAAGTTGTTGTCTAATTTGCAAATGGAGTCGTGTCGTAGGCCGAGTAATTTGGCTTAAACGGCCTCTTTTAGAACATCTCCGAAGTAATCGAGTCCTGAGAGCATTGGCATTTTCGGCACGTAAAGCCACGTTATTTTGCATATTTTCTACTTTACATTTAGATTTGGTGTTTAAGCAATTTGTTTTTATTCCTAACTTGTCTCAGTAATAAAATTTATATTTGTTTATGATTCACGTCATAAAATTTCAATTTTTAAATTTAATCTTCACTATTTAACATTTTTATTGGTACCTACGAAGGTATCAATAGAAAATCAACACTAACGTAAAAAAACAGTAAAATATTTTTTTTATTATTTAAATCTATCTTTACCATGTAAAGTACAAATAAAATTACTTTTGTACTCGAAGTCAATTATTACGGTAGGTAGGTCGTTTTTAGTGGGTACTAAAGATATTTTCCTAGAATATTCAACACGGTTCGTAGAACAACAAGTGATCTCCTCGACATTAGTGTAGAAAATAATCAAGTTGAGACAAGACTAGTTATGGACAACAAGGAACAATTTCCAGCATTGCGGACACTTGCTTATACAAATATGTTTTTTTTTATTAATCAGTAATGGATGCATACACTTCGCAATTCTTCTATGACTCCTTGCTGACATTTTGGCACTCGTGCATCTAAAGACGTAGACGGCTTAAATATAACCTATCTTTGCAGTTAACATTGTGGGCACGTAAATAGAAGGTTCTCGTAATGATTTAACAGGAGGTGGCTGAGTCCCTACAGGTCAGGTTTAGCATCGATGTCAATTATATTTTTGAACACGCGTCAATATCAGTGATCAGTGCATATATATGATGGTAGGAATCCTCAGTCGGGTCAAATTGAAAACACTGTCATCTCTGCGGAAGCAGAATGCGGACTCTATAAGAAGTCTCCTGTCTTTTATCTCTTCAACTACCACCGCAAAGCATGACTTTTGCTGTTTTAAGCATACGTGTAACATATTAAGACGAACAGTGTAGGTGCTAAGATGCGTCCTTGCTTCACCCCACAGGTAACGGGGAAAAAATCTGCCTACTGGCGAATTACTGGAACATAGCATTGCCTATCGTCAACTGGTCATGCAGAGAAGCTTTACATTTTTTCCGTGCATCCAAGATTTCCATGTACCAAATATTCGGCTACGAAGGTACGCTCTCGAAGTCTTCTCCAGTTTCTCGGCCTGGTCAAAAGCCAAACTACCCATTTCCAGTAGGATCTTTTCAGATGAACTTCTGCTTGGGACTATTTAAAAGAACTCTAGTTAAGACCTTTCCAGGGACTGATAGGGCTGGCACAGGCGACACGGATTAAATATGCTAAATATGAAAACAACTTTCAGAAACTAAGGATTAGTAACTAGTATGAATGTTTGGCTTAGTTATGCTTATTATACATGTACATATTTGTGTAATGCTCATAATAGGATCGACTTGGGATTCGGATATATGAAATACAAATATGAACCTGCCGTTTTATTACGTATAGTTATTACCGGTGTCACTTGTTAGTTTTAAGTTTTTTTGGTTGCCCTGAAAATCAGCGTCGTGGCAACCTAGCCATGACACATTACGCTGAGTGGCAACTTTGTGGGTGTGTTGGTAATCTCACTAATTTCTTTGTAAGTCAAAGTCGAACTACTATTTATTCAAATAAGCTTATTTATAAGCATTTTCGAATCATCTGACACTATAAAGAGAGTAAAAATATCGACTACTGTTTCTAACCTTACACCGTTCCTGAGAAGAACCATGTATAAACTCAGGTGGACTTATTTTTTCAAAACAGTATAATAATACATCTTATTAAAATAACATGCATTGAAGAATTTATTACAGAAAAAAAAAACTTTTATAGACACTTTTTATAAAAAACCTAACTTAAAAAGAGAGATAAATAAAGCATAATTCTTATTGTACTCTTATTGTTGTAAGTGTATTCTAATCACCAAATATTATTTAAAATATTCTATTCTTATATTCCATATTGTAAGTATAAATTTATTCGTCATAATTATAAAACAAAAATGCTAACAACATTCAAAATTAACTAATTGTAGAGCCGCCTATGTTGACCAGTTCGTTGAATGTGGAAAGTTTCAGAATTACTTCACAGTGAGCAGGTGCGGATAGTGTGGTTCAGTCCGACAAATCCTTTAACTCACACTGAAATAAAGCTGATAATGCTGCTTTGTAAAAGTATGCAGTGTTGCCTTTTGTAAACAAAGTCGTTTCTTGTAATAAACGTGCACAGTCTACCAACTGATAAGGTAGGTAAATCTTCATGGCACAAGTTGTCTTCCACTTTTAGTGAAATTATAAATATAACAAAAGATTCAACAGTGAAAATAACGTAACTATCTTGTATAAATAAAGTGTGAAGTTATTGAAAGTCATTTGTTGCAATATTTTGATACCATTTTTTTATTTACCGAGGGCTGATTTTTCAATCACCAAATAAACCTATCCGTTAGTTAAAATTATCACCATGCTTTTCTCAAATCGCCAGTCAAAACAGGGCAGAGCTAACATTTATTTGACAGGTACTGTTAACTGGAGATTGAAACATCAGTCCTGAATGTTCAGTTGCAAATATCATTAAGTACCAATAAGCTTGATGTAAGCTTGCATGAGTTACAGTCGTTATTTTTTATATGCATTTGAGCGTGCTGAAAAAAATTACGAAAACCTGATTCTTCCGCATCTGGACATGCCTGGGCTCATTCAAATCAGATTCGAGCCGATTCATTTTAGATAATAATAACCGGCCATGTGCGAGTCGGACTCGCGCGCGAAGGGTTCCGTACCATTATCAATTTATTATTAAAAAATACAGTTAAATCAACCTACATCAAAAACTAAAAGAGATAAATTAATCAAACTAAAAATCGTTGATAGAGTTTATTAATGTGCATAATATATATTTTTTTTAGAATTTTATATCGCGTAGTTTAAAAAATAGAGGGGGGGGACACATTTTTCAGACTTTGAGAGCTGATATCTCGAAAACGATATGCTTAAATAAAAATGAGATTAATAAACCTTCGTATCATTTTCAAAGACCTTTCTATTAATACCCCACACGCTTAAATACAACTAAAAAAAAAATTCTATCCCTCAGTTACATGTATGGAGCCCCCCCCACCCCAGTGGTTTTTTTACAATTTAGTATCATAATTCTGTAGCGGTTCATACAACACATATCCTTACCAAATTTCGTTACTGTAGCATTTATAGTTTCCGAGTAAATCGGCTGTGACAGACGGACAGACGGACAGACGGACAGACGGACATGACGAATCTATAAGGGTTCCGTTTTTGCCATTTTGGCTACGGAACCCTAAAAAAGTCATGTTCTAAAAAAATCCATTATGTCGCGGTTCTTATACGAACTTACTATGAGGAAAGTCAAATTTTGTATGAAAATTTAGAGACATTATTTTTTATTATCTAGATCAAATCAGCTCGTGATTCTGATTGGAATGATTTGATTCTGATTTCTTTGACCCACAATCACGTCCAAGTCTGGAATAATCAGGTAATCAGATTTTTTTTGAAAAAGGCCCATTAATTCAATTCAATTGATTTATTTCTCTACCAACAGGGATCATTCACATTATTATTTAGTTATTAAATTACGTAATATATACATACCTATATATATATATATATGTACATGATTATAGGGCATTAATACATAGGGTGAATTGCTAGTAACTGGCCAGTTTATATAAAATAAACTCTATGTACTTCATTCATTTTGTGAGAGGGAGAGTGATTGACATTGACATGATGTTTTAAAATGAATTCTAACCGTAACATAGAGTTCATTTTTATACAGGGTGGAACGGAACGACGATCTTTCCCGCTACCGACGAGTCTACCAACCATTACGATGAACTTTCAGTATGGGACCTACTACCTCTAACCCGAAGCATAGTACAAGCTTTTATTTGGTTTGGAATTAAGTGTTCGATGAGTAATAAGTCAAACCAGAAACTTGTGGCATTCAATAGGTACCTATATTAAATCCAAATTGAAAAAGGTTATCTTCGCCGTGCTACATATCGTTGCCCATACATTATTACATTCTCTAATTACCGCAAGACAAAATGTTTACACGACACTAATCCCCTACGAGCAATTAATCCACCAACTAGAGGATAATCTAAATGAAATATCTTAAAGCAGATTTTCCTAGCAAGGGTCATACATCAATATGAGCCAAGTCGATAAGGGACCCCTCAAGGGACGAGTGCGGAAATAAATCTAAGTTTCCCCCCACCATTCGGCCGCAAGGTTTTTTCGCGAAACGCCTATTCTGCTCTTTCCCAGTTTTTGCACAATCCCTAAGGATCATGTCTTTAGCAGTTACATTTTGTAAGCTCTGAAATAAGGTCAGCTTAAGAGCTCTATTAAGCATCAGTTCACCTATCACCTTTATTTTATCATTAAATCAGCCTGCGCAGCCTAGTTGGTGGTGACCCTGCCTACGAAGCAGGAGATTCCGGGTTCGAAACCAGGCGAGGGTATTATTTGTGCATTTACCATCTCAAATATTTGTTGGACCAGGGTTGATTATATAATTAAGTAACTATCTATCATATATTGTCACTTAGTGCTAACATAACAAGCTTTTATTGAGCTTACGATGTGTTCTATTGTCCCAGGTTATTTATTTATTTACCTAGGTAACGTATTAGAATTTGCGTTTACGGTACATTATTATGGTGCAATGATTGTGAATAACTGTGAATGTACAAGTTTTTACGTCCGTAAGGATTCAATTAGAAAATAAGCATTTACGTATGTGTACCATTACATCAGAAGACGAGAATGGAAGATGGACGTTTCGCTTTCAAATTAGATGCAAAGAATATAATTTTACAATAGTATAATTTAATGTGAACAATGATTTAAGCACTACATAAATATCTAAATGTTCCGAATTCTAGAAAGACGGCTGGCATCTACACTATATCCTAGGACAATCTTGTAAAAATTAACCTAGTCCCACTAGGTAAGCTCAATTAAGTCTTGTGAGAGATCAAAAGATCAGATAAAATAAAATTTCTTCATGAAAATGTAATTTTCTACGTCCTGGTTTCTAGGATCAGTACCTGCAGAGCTAAATATTGAGCTCACTAACAGCAATCGTACCTAACTTTAAATTAAATTACAAATTCTTAACAACAACAAAATAGATGTTATTCAAAGGTATGGGCAAAATATTTGTTTTATGAGTTTAATATTCCATCTCATAAATCCTATAGCAATTATTTTATGTCGCCACTATGACAGCAATTTTATAAATTCAAATAAAGCTAATAGTGGCTGGACAGTAATTTATCGCACAAAAGTGGCTCGTTAAATATTTCGCAAATTGGTGTACGTACACGATTCAATTACTTTGCAATCGTTTGTCATATTATACTGTAGAGAACCCACGTGTTATTTGCTTAATTCTCGTATTTTAAATCCTACTAATATTAAAAACGAGAAAATTTGTACTTATGTATGTTTGTTAGTCTTATACTCGTACGTAAGAACGACTAAATGCATTTTAATGAAACTTTACAATACCATTGCTAGTATATCGAACAAAGTCGCAGGCACCCTGCTAGTGTATTATAATATAATAACGATCAAAATTAGCTTATTGTAAGCACATGAACTGTAGTATGACATACTTATTCAATGTTTGTGGTATTATGAGAAGCAACTGATCACGACAGGGTGAAATTATTTCATTGAACATTATTTGAAGACGAAAGTCTTTAATCAGTGTGTGTCTGTGTGTTGCCAGTACATACGGCACTGAAACGTGGCCGCTTACAATGGGCCTCATAAGAAGGCTCAAAGTCACCCAAAGGGCAATGGAGAGGGCTATGCTAGGAGTCTCTCTGCGTGATCGGATTAAAAATGAGACCATCCGCAGCAGAACCAAAGTAACCGAAATAGCTCTCCGAATCGCTAAACTGAAGTGGCAGTGGGCGGGGCACATTGCGCGTAGAACCGATGGCCGTTGGGGCGGGAAGGTTCTTGAGTGGCGGCCACGTACCGGAAGGCGTAGCGTGGGTAGGCCCCCCACAAGGTGGAACGATGACCTGGTGAAGGTCGTAGGAGTCCGCTGGATGCGGGTGGCGCAGGACCGGTCATTGTGGCAATCTTTGGGGGAGGCCTTTGTTCAGCAGTGGACGTCGTAAAAAGAAACCTCGAAACCTGCACACGGCGTCTAGGCACTGGTGATGGCGAGGAACCAGCAGCGAGTAACGATCGGTAAATTTTTCCTTTGTGGGTGAGTGAATGTTCTCAGAAAATTTACAAGCCGGCAGTGTGAACAGCCAGCGATCAACTATAAATATATGTCCCTTTTACTGACACGGAATCTATACTTTTTGTTCGTATCTTGAACGAGAAAATAGTTGATAGTTCATCGCTGACTCGCATTGGGACGAGTACCCTATGAACGGATTCAACGGTTGAATTGTCGCAGGGGTCATATTTACTTTGCGAGTTACTAGCACATAGTTGTCATGCTAAAGGAACCGCCGCTCTGAAGCTTATGAATGAAGATACGATTAGAAGAGTATTTTGTGAATGTTTTACACCTTCATATAATTTTTAATAAATTCAAGTTACCATTCATGCCATTACACACGATAAGACACGGCCCAGTGCGCAGATACGGCAGGATTAAGATGCGGCCCGCTCCCCGTAAATTAGCTCTTATCAGGACATTTTTCAACAATTATGCGCTCCCGGGCAAGAAGTTTGGACCAGGGGTAATTTGTTGCGGTTTTATTTAGTAAACTTTTTACTATGACTTGGTTTCTAACTTTTTAGATGAATGGTATATTTTGTATACATACTAACCCACAGAGCCTGTTTATAGCTTCTTTAGACTTATATTTAGCAGCTACCAAGAAAACTGTTACAGATTCCCTTTTTTAAACCAGCCATGATATATTATAAATAAGTAATCAAGAGATAGTCATTACTAAAACACCTTACATTTCCGAAGGATTTGTTTATATAGCTGACGGTAGTAATCACCGCTTGCGTTCGAGTGCTAACCTAACTCTTGCTTTGCCGTGTAATAAGTCGCATACTTACTCTAGATCTTTTTTGGTGCGTGCTGTGAAATTGTGGAATGGGCTTCCATTGTTCTTCAAACGGTCCCAGTCTGTAGCGTCACTCAAGAACAATCTGAAAAAGTTGTGGCTCTGCGACATTTTGTGAATTGGTTGAGTATTCTATTTATTAATGTGTAGTATTTATGTATATAAATGTATTATATATTTTAATTATATGTGTATTGGATGTATGAGTTTATATCAGTTGGTATAATATATAGACGACTCCTTTGCTCAAAGGTTAACTGGAGGAGATCCCTTACAGGGATAAGTTCGCCTTTGTAACTGTCAAAATTTTTGTATAAGTGTGTGTTTTGTGTACAATAAAGAATTAACATACATACATAAAACACTTAATTTTGTGGGATTGCCGTAACATAAATTTCCTTACGCTTATAGTTAGACGCTATGATCAAATAATATGATGAAAAATAATCGGCATAATTGTGAAAATGATTGATGATGTAGATTATGTAGTGATAAGTATTTTAGTAACCTACCGAAACTCACCATCTCATGAATGAAAATGAAATGTTACTTCGCTTTATCTTAGGATTATTGTAGAAACAGACTACAATTAAAAAAGTGAATAGGTAACAAAAATTATGATGTGTCAACCCTATTTGGCAACGCATTTCCCTGCGCCAAAACACTTCCCGTACTTGAAGCTTCCCGGATCTAAACACTTATACTATCCAGGGTAAAATGGACTACAGGTAGCATTCACACAAATGAGTGTCAAATATCAGCTTACACTGGCCATGTTTAGATAGACGCAAGCATGGAAAATTTAGTTACCTACTTAAACGTAATTTTACTTAAAGTGATAAAGTGTGATTAAATCAGTTATGATGATAGATCGAGTTAAATGGTTGCTACATCGCTTGAAAAAATACACACATTTTTAAAGTACATTATAAGCCAGGATGTATTAAACAAGTGGATTTCAAAATAAGAGATTATTACTGTAGGTATATAACTCTGGCAAGCGTATTCAAGCTGGTGTATCAGTGCGAACTTAAAATAATATTATCATTTTACAAATCAATTCTAGAGAGACGACTTATTTAAAAAGGCTATGTAAGTATGTACGACTTACGATTAGGTTGACTTTATGATTGTTTACCAAAGTTGTAGGATAAAAATCCACATGCCTTGCCTACCTACTAACTTGCATATTCAACGCTATGTTGTTTTTTCAAAAAGAATGTACCTACAATGTTTATTAGACGACATTAATTAAAGAAACGGAACAATACATGTATCGATATTATACTAAATTTGTTTATTTAATAAATCTACCACGACTGAATCTTAAATAAAAGCGATCCAAGAAATCATATTGTTAAATGCACTAGTTATTAAACATTTCCAATTATTCATAAAACAGTAACACTTTTTGATCATTAATTAAACGTTATACATAATTCGGAGTGAATGTGAATAATATCGTTCTATTGAACCATTCCCTTTCAATCTTTCATCGACCAACTTATTGAATTCGCTCATTCAATGCTGTAGTGATAAATCTCATTCATTCACTTCACCACCAGATAAATACGTTCTCTGGGAACAAAGCGACAGCCATAATACCGCATAATACTGCATAATGCTGTATAATCCCGAATAATTCAAGTGAAACTTCGCCTGTCCAAATCCAGTATCGGATGATACTTGCCAGAGCCGGAAGGATGATTTCCATTTAAATACTTCATCGAGTGTGAACCTAAGGTGTTGGTTGTACTTATTGTGACGAGGAATTTAAAATGAGGATACACTATAAAATTAAAAATGCACAAAATATATTTTTCTCAAACATGCAATGAAATATTGCTGTTATGTTCCTTATAATAGGCTGCGAGGAATGACGTTCCAGGTGCGACTAGGACAAGAAGTCGTTAATGGAATTTAATACAAATCTATCGAGCGTTTTGCCTAAGCCGGCAAAACGCTCTTTTTTTATTCCATTCCACATAAATTTGTGGCACATGCGTCATGAGATTCTGCCACTATGCATATAAAAAAATAAAACTTTGATGTTTTTGTTGTTTATTTCATCGCATGTTTGAGAAAAGCACTATACATACCTCGGCCGGAAAATGGGGTTGCTTGCCTCAGACCTATCCAGTATATATGTCTTGGGCCGATTACCCCTTCCGTCCCGGCCTCTATAGTAATGTACTATTTCTGTAAATGGTGTCATGGAAAGTTCTTGACATCTTTTTTCTGCACATTAGTTTTACAAGCTTAAGCAGATACTTACCTAACTTTCAAATGTCAAAATGATAAATAGTCAATTGTATGAACATGACAAACGTGAACCTTGAAGAAAAAATAGGAATTTGGAATAATTTTATAATAGGTAGCTTTACCACTTTGTGAAAATAAAAATGATAACTTAGACACGTAATCAATCGAAATCTATATTTCCCTAAATCTCTCTATATTTCCCTAAGTCTTATTCGGGGAATAGTGATGCACCATGTCTTAATCGTTATAAGAATACAAATTAGTAAAGGGATATTCCATAAGTAATTTAAAGGTTAAGAGCAGTTTGTAAATTGTATCAAATATCACACAAAATGAATGTCAAAGAACCATTATCTTTTTCAATACCTACTTATAACTTTTTTAAGATTTTAAGCTAACATAATCATTCACATTATTTTTATGATTTAAAACGAGGAATATCGAGTGCTCCATAATTCAAGTTTACGTGGTAAATGTTTAAATTTATTATTTTTTAGTTCTTCCTTAAAAAGTATAGGTTCTTCTTTTAAAAACTGAATTATGTGTAATAACTCTAGTGGTTTAGCCTTAGGTACGCAATAAGAAGCAAGTAACTTTTAAGTCACCAGTCGCCGAAACGTTATTTTTGATACTATAATTTTCACGTAGAAACATTTCAGCCCGCCCGAGGTTAGTGATTAGAATCAGATTAGAAAGATGGATGGAATAGTAACCGAAAAGCGTTTAAACCTTTGACCTCTAAGGGCAATATTTTCATTAAATTAAAACCAGAAAAAGTTTCTTCAAAAATAGTAGTACACTACGTAGGTTTTTGTACATTTTGGTAGACCTGATTCAAAATGATTCACTGAAAAAAATATTTAACTGAACTACTTTGGCTATTTCATCATTAACCATAATTCGGTATGGCGTTACTAAAGTTAATTTCTATTAACAAACAGGTTTGCGTATTAAAAACCAAACGGATAATGTTATTCTAAGTTGGGCTATTCGTAAATAAATGCTTGTATACGTCTTACATTAAAACAGTAAACAAATTCAAGTGTTCACATGTAAATAAACCGCTTGGTCTAATTTAAGAGTAAGCATTGACAATATGCAACAAAAACCAAGTCCTAGCTTCTAACAAAGACGATGTTATTATCCATAACATAAAATTGTTTAGATTTAACTCAACAATGATTTGCTATTATAATACATAGTTTTGTTACATATAACCAGTTTTGTCTAGTAGAGTAAAACCAAATACGGGTTTGCTACTCTAGCAGACCATTCGCTTTATCTAACCAAATAAAATACAATGTGTAACCAAACGTACTTCATTATATAGACAATACTTAGCATAGAAATAACCAAACGCTTTTTTTGCGTTGCGTATGACATATGTATGTCAAGTTACTTGAATATTCCAAAATGGAAGTTGTACCTCCACCAGCAGACACCCTTGGAGACTACCTTCGGGAATGTCATGGAACATGGAACATGTCATGTCTTTGTAAACCAAATAATTTTAATTTCTTCATTTTCCTTGTAATCAAAGAGACTCTGAAGCTAATGTATCAAGCAAAATAATGGAATTACTCGTAAAATAATTTAGAAAAATAAATTGGTTTACAAAGATACTCTGTGCAATGAAAACCTATAAAGTGATGCAAAAAGTACTGTTGCTCGCGATTGTATTATTGATTGATTGATTATTTTGATTACTATACCGTTCTTATAAATTACTATGAATGTTTCTATTATTTGAATGTTTCTATTATTTCAATTAATAAAGTTAATTAAAATGCTCGTTTAGTGTTACTTATTTTTGGGTAATCATCGATGTGGCTTATACACCCTACTTGTAGTTAAATGAGTTGTAAATAGGGCTCACTGCCTGTATAAAATCCAGTACGTCTCATCACCCAGGGGATAAGAAAGGTGACGATGAGACGTACTGGATTTTATACAGGCAGTGAGCCCTATTTACAACTCATTTGATATTTGTCTGTATATGAACCACGTATTTTTGTCATGTATATATAACCTATTCATTTGGTTAGAAGTAGGCAAACTATTTGGTCAAAATAATTTAAACATTTGGCTGTATATGAACAACGTATTTTTGTCGTGTATAACCTATTCGTTTGGTTACATGCAGGCAAATAATTTGGTTAAATATAATGAAACAAATTGCTTAAAATAATACTCTAAATTGGTTATAGGTAACAAAAAAGTTATGTTAAATATTACTGAGCCAGTTGGTTTAGGCGTAGCAGAAAATTTGATTAAAGTAAGTTGTGAATTCAGTAAGATTTTGACAAACAGTAAATTTGTTATCAACATACTGCACGTCTACAATAACTGAATTGTAAACTAAATATAACTGAACTTATGGTAATATACAACAGACAGTTTTCACACGATATAACTAATATTGTTTAGCAATACGCAACATCAATTGTTTAGTAGAAAATTAACCGAACTGATTTTGGTAAGATATTGCCTTACTTCGCTCGTCACTTTTTTTAAGTTACAGGTTGACGAAAGTTCGGTTACCATTAACAAATTATTTTTTTCAGTGTACAAAGAAAGCGATTTGGTTAAGGTTTAAGGACAAATAATTATCTACAACAATGATGGCAGTAAAAACTAGTTGAATTTAAACTTTCGTCGGACATCATCATCATCATCAGCCTGTTAGTCCACTGCTGGACGTAGGCCTCTCCTATTAACTATGAGTATAGACGCATTAGGAGGTAAATGCCCATAATCGCCACGCTGGGTAAGCGGATTGGCGATCGCAGTAATGTGTCCACTATGATGACGCTGCTGTCCATCGTCAATATTGTAGAATAGTCAGTGACACTGCAATCCCTTAGTCGATTCTTACGACACCCGCAGGAGGAGTTGGGGTGGTGACAAATGTATTCTTACTGCCGTCACCTCACGGCAAATTAATAGTTATTATGTCGTCAGACGAAATAACTATTAATTTAATTAAACGATTAAACTCACGTGTATTAAAACTATTTAGTCACTATGCGCGATATGTTTCTGAGAAGCTAGGTCTCCATTTCCAAGCACTGAACCCGCGTTTACGCCTCGCGACTCAATACCGAATACACGTGAGTTTAACCATTTAATTGTATTTCCAGTAAGTAAAAAACAGTTTTTCAAATTCAATTGGCTATTATAAAATTGGAAAAGCATTTGTTTGATCTAATCAAAATTTTCAAAAAGTAATGTTAGCGTTTTATTCTCTTGATATATTAATCTTAAATTAAGTTATACACGGTGGAATTTAATCGGTGAACAGAAACCCATTTTTCTAATTCAGTAATCGATGGTGGTCACGTTTATGTAGTACTTAAGTGGAACCAAGTTTTTTTTTTAGCATAACAAATTTTTATGTTGAAATTAAACTTTAATTAAAATTTATTGTCACCCCACCAATGGTTTAGTCTGAAAAGTTTAATACCTCTTTTCAAACTATCAGCCATGCATCGCTCTTATTTTGCATAGGAATAGAGTCTATCGCAAAAATTAAAGCATGGGAGTGGTTATTGCTCATTTATGTTTTAAGTTCCTATGGCTGATAGTTTGAAAAGAGTTATTAAACTTTTCAGATTAAACCATTAGTAGGGTGACAATAAATTTTTATTTCAACATAAAAAAATGTTATGCTAAAAAAAAACTTGGTTCCACTTAAGTACTACATAAACGTGACCGTCATCGATTACTGAATTAGAAAAATGGGTTCCTGTTCACCGATTAAATTCCACCGTGTATAAATAATAATAAAATAATTTCCTATACCTATTTTCTAGACTAGACTCCGTGATTCATGATCAGCTGTTTAGCTGGGCAAATAAAAATTCGGTTAAGTATACATTTTTCATTATTTCCAAAATGCAGGAAAATTCTTAGTCAAATTAAGTTGGTAAACCAAGCGAACACACCATCCACAGCTAATTAGATATTCAGAATCAGTCATAATCATAAATTCGACGGGGCAATTAGAACACCACACGCAGCCTCAGAGCAGGGGTGCCAACTGAACAAATGCAGGTTCCACCGTAACGGGGAATTTCCGCCGGACGCGCCCCGGACGCGCACCGACGATTCTGTTCCAGTTTAACTGCAGGCAAATTGTTCAAAAAATATCGAGCACGTTGATAGCCATGCAGCATACTTTATAAATCTACATGAGGAACTCAAAAGATTTTTTTACCTAAATAAATATAAAAAACTTTTTTGTTACGGAAGCAGAAAAAAATGATATTTTCAGTTGAGAAAAATTATTTAGCTCATGTTCATGGAATACATTTAAATATCTGTCTAATGACTATACAACGCTTCCGGTTTGAAGGAGCTAAAAGTCCTACAATGTTATTTTAGCCGTTCCTAATCGCTGAATGAAATTAAACTGTAAATATATCTATAAATATAAATATACGGCAGAACTCGTGTATTTAGTAACTACGCGTATATAGGTATGTCTCGTGATAGTTAAAATTCGAGTAAATAATAAATAATAATAATAAATAAATAATAAAAGTGGTAAATAATAAAAGTAAAAATAATAATAGTTCAGTGTCACTGACCATTATTTGAAAAAAGATTGATGATTGGCAGCAGCGTCGTCATAGTGGACACATTACTGCGATCGCCAATCCGCTTGCCCAGCGTGGCGATTATGGGCATTTATCTCCTAATGCGACTATAGGCATAGTTAATAGGAGAGGCCTACGTCCAGCAGTGGACTATCATAGGCTGTTGATGAAGTTATTACTTAATCCTTTGTATAATTTATAAAATTACATCATCATAAGTCGGTTACTTTTTTCTTTCAATCCTTGTTTTCTTTGCTCAGAAATTAAAATAAACGATATGTGGACCGGGTGAGGGAATATCAAACAAAAAGTATAAAAAATCCACGGGACTAAATTCTATAATTCACGGGAGATTTTGATTGAAATGGGAAGTTTTAACAAATTCAGTACCTGAAAATCGGCTGTACTTTATAATATTGTTTTTAAAACTCATATTGATATTGAAAATGTGAAAGTAATTCTGTCTATCTATATGTTACCTTTACACGTTAATATGTAAAAACTATCACGTTGTATGGTGATAGTTTGATACCGGAGAAAAGATATATGTGCACGACGATAGCACGAGCACCAGGTAGTTTATTATAAAAATAAAGCTATTATAATCATTAATAATTAAATATTCTGGATACAGATGATCTGGAAAGAAAACATACCAGGCACCTACTCGTATAAATAAAAATCACACCGGGTCAAAGAGAAAATTATCATTATTTCGCTGACCCAAATTAATATTTTTCAGTATTTCAACTCAATCAATCAACTTTGATCTTCTATTTCCCTACGTGTAATACGATACATACAAAGTTGTAATACAATATGTTTTCCCAATAAAGCCACATTTTCTTTATAAACGCACGACAAGATCAATTGGCCAGCGTCTAGACGAGACATAAATCTATGGCTAATGGACGGAGTCCATTACAAGAATAGTCGCGTGTACATCCGCCTCCCGAGAACGGATGCCGCATTGTGGACGACTGCCCTAATAGTCCGGATCAATGAACTTGACAAATTTGTCGCTACAAGTATATAATGATGCTTTTTCGAATCACTGATATATATAAAAGATCTGTATAAAATTTTGCAATTAATATAAGCAATGAGATTAGAAATTAAAATTTCTAATTATTTTGGGTGAATATCTGAGCGTTTCAACCGCCTAAGTTTGGTGTCATAATTTTTGCCGATGTTTCTATTCGTTACAATGTGATACTTTGTCATTTGAAGGATGTACGGTACCTTATACAAATGACGAAGTAAAAATGAGACGTTGAAAAACTTCGGCAACAATGATGCCACCAAAATTAGGCGGTTGAAACGCTCAGATATTCACCCATTTTACATAGGTACTTACTACTGCATGCATGCCTCTTTGCATAATATATACGTAACTGATATATTTGGGAAAAAAAATCTAATGTGAAACGTATTACTCTGATATTTAAATTCTGGTAAACGGGTTACTCACGTAATTTATGTCGATAATTGCTCGACATGTTTCGATCCATTTAGACCTACCCTCATTGTCCAAAGTGACAATGACGGTAGTTCTCTCTCTTCGCCGCCCTCACCAGCGCTGCCCGCGGCCAGCACCTGTTCTAGCAGAGCGCAAGCCCGCAGTACACGTCGGGCTTTGGTCGCGGGTACTCCATGATTAGAATCCTCTAACTGAATCGACACAATCATATCGAGCAATTATTCACTTAAATTATGTGTAACCCGTTTGCTAAATATTTAAATATGTTTGAATCTCACGTAAGTTACAATTCGTATTACTCTCATTATGGGAATTATAGTAACCAATTTGGCTGACGCAGATAATAATACATTTGATATTCTTCTTTAATAAATAGGCTGAATACTGTCACAATAGTCATTTTAAAACCCGTGCTCGTTCAATATAATCCAACAAATACAAAGCCCTTTCAAAAGAACAACCCGATAATTATGAAACAATCCCTGCAACCCTTATGAAACTGTCAACGCCACCCCTGCATAAGAAATACAAAGTTGTTATAACCGTCACTATGATGAATACTGCCTTGTTGAACCAATTTATCATTGACCTCTACTTACGCATAGCAGTTACGAATCTCGAGGCCACGGTCACTCGACCTTTTTGAGTTTATGCATACTCGTATGGTGATAGTAGCAAATAACAGCTCAGAAACGGCTGCGATACAGTCCCTAATGACAGTAATACAAGTGATCATTAAGTTGTTAATAATGAGATTTGAGAATGGATTAATGAATGTTTGGGAATGAATACTGCAGAGTGCAGAGTGCTAATTGTAAAGTTTGATAAAAAAATCTTATGTAACTAATGTTTTTGGAGCACGTACATAATTATTCAATTAATAAAATTCGAGTTATCAGGCTTAAGCGTAATGTAATAATGTGTAGGTATAAAAAGTGTATGTTGCCAGTGATGACATACGGTACTGAAACGTGGCCGCTTACAATGGGTCTCATAAGAAGGCTCAAAGTCGCCCAAAGGGCAATGGAGAAGGCTATGCTAGGAGTCTCTCTGCGTGATCGGATTAAAAATGAGACCATCCGCAGCAGAACCAAAGTAACCGAAATAGCTCTCCGAATCGCTAAACTGAAGTGGCAGTGGGCGGGGCACATTGCGCGTAGAACCGATGGCCGTTGAGGCGGGAAGGTTCTTGAGTGGCGGCCACGTACCGGAAGGCGTAGCGTGGGTAGGCCCCCCACAAGGTGGACCGATGACCTGGTGAAGGTCGCAGGAGTCCGCTGGATGCGGGTGGCGCAGGACCGGTCATTGTGGCAATATTTGGGGGAGGCCTATGTTCAGCAGTGGACGTCTTTCGGCTGATATGATGATGATGATGATGATGATGATGATGATGATGATGATGATAAAAAGTGTTGGTACCTACGCAACTACCAATTAATTACAACCTTATGAGATCCAGTGACATTAACTAAGTTTTTGAATTAAGAACTTTCTCTTCATCATTAAAACTTCATAATAAAATTAATAAGAAATCTAAATATTCATACAACTTTGAACTACTCCTAGTTCAAAATTGTATGAATTAGGAGGACAAGATAAACTTATTTACCTTTTTTTTTCATTAGACAGTGCATTACTGAATGATACATAAATGTTGTAATGATAAAAAGCATGAAAAATACTTACCCTTTTCGTCCAGTCCAAACTTCCCCGCCGCTTTATAATTCAGTGAGTGCAAACAAAGAAAACTGGCCACCGGTTTGGTCCCACAGTAATTGAGCTTCTATTTCTGTGTACTACCTAAATACATACTATACCTTCCTTTAGATACTTCAGCACGAGTATTACCAATGAATATCTGCAGTTGTTAGTTGATTATAATAGTTATGGTATAAGGGGTTTTTCATCACACGTATTCGGCAAGTGCGCCAATGCGTTGCGGCGATGCGCGCCGTAGACGCGTCATTATGCCTAGGGCAATCAAGGATTTTCATACATTCATACAACATTACGTCGAACTAGCGCGGCGCCCGCCACCCCACGCAAGCGAACAACGGCGCGCGCCGCGCCGGGATTTCTGTTATGAAAATAATAAATTTAGTCATTCCTGATTTTGAGAAACGATTTAGATTAGTTTTGTGAAAATATATTGTTTATTTACTTTTTTGCCTCACATGTGTGATGAAAAACGATGTGTGTGCTACGGGCGGTACAAGAATTATGAACTCGTGTGAAGTAAAGGCCGCGCCTTCGCCTAAGGCTTTACTTTCACACTCGTTCACAATTTCTTATTTACCGCCCTTAATACACAATGTACTATTACGTACTCGTAATTATAATAGGCATATGTTCAGCAGTGGACGTCTTTCGGCTAATGTGATGATGATGATGATGATGAATTATAATATTGTAAAGGCGCATCTCGCAAAACTTTTATCAAATTCGAAATTGAACGTTCTGTATGCTGAAGTTCAGCAATGTTAGGATTACCCAAGGTCGAACACTTAATCTTAAATCAAATTAGCTTAATATACCTACAAGCGTTAACCGGCACTTGAACTGGATTCTAAACATAATACCTATTAGTGCATTCAATCTGCCTCGGCTATTAAATAAACGGGGGCTAATGAAACAGTGGAACTTATAATTCTTGGCGAGACACGCAACACTGTTGTTAACACTAGATGGAATAGTGGCACAAAATTAAACGTCGAGCGATTAGTTGAAATGGAAGGTGGTAATTACCTAAATAGTTAACACTTCTTGTTTAAAAATCAGTTTTATAGCCCGTGATTTCTAAGAATGAGCTTTTGACAGTTATACATTACATTAATCCTTATAATTTTTTCGATAGCCTTAACGTCATAGATATAAGGGTAATTTCTAAACTGTCACAAGTTCATTCTTAGAAATCACAGACTGTTACAATAAATTTGCATTACATTAACTACTTTATTTTATAAATGTCAATATATAATACTGTTCAAGTCGAGAAGTGTCTTTTGTCCTTTTCCAGCTTATCAATATTTTATATAAGACGGAAAGGGACAAACAATACGTATCAGCAAAGTTAGGAGGCGTTTATGAATAAGGGGGTAAGTATAAATCTACCCACAAATATTGAAAATTATATCAAAATAGACTATTAGCGTTTAGGATTGAAATGTTACTGACTATTCCTTTAAAGATGATTGATGATGGGCAGCAGAATCAACATAGGGGATACAATACTGCGATTGCTAATCTGCTCGCCCAGGGTAGCGATTATTGGCATTTACCTACCTGCGTCCATACGCATATAAAAGTTAATAGGGGAAGGCCTACGTCCAGAAGCGGACTGAGATAGGCTGATGACTGATGTGATGAGACCATAAGTACATCATGTCCAAAAAAGACATGATGAGTCTATTTAACATTCACGAAATTAGTGCAGCTCAGCGCTTTCTCCTTGCATTGGTTCATTACGAAACTTCTGGCGCTATCGAATATCGCTGTCCGAGCGTTCTCGAGATAGTTTTATTGAAGTTCACTAACTGGGCTTATTCTTACTTTACCCTAGTTACTGCATTGAGTTACACAAAACCCGTATTTCCCATGCTTATCTAATCAATAATATGCTCAGAATATTAAGTCGGTCATGAAGATTTGGTACATTTTATTTATAATCAATCCATATTGTGTATGTGTATAAGAAAGATTAAGTGGATTCATATATTTTGTCACCACCCCAACTCCTCCTGCGGGTGTCGTAAGAGTCGACTAACGGATTGAAGTGTCACTGACCATTATTTGATAAAAGATTGATGATGGGCAGCAGCGTCATCATAGTGGACACATACTGCGACCACAAACCGCTTGCCCAGCGTGGCGATTATGGGCATTTACCTCCTAATGTGTTTATACGCATAGTTAATAGGAGAGGCCTACGTCCAGCAGTGGACTATCATAGGCTAATGATGATGATGATATTATTCAGAAACTATCAGAATATAATTATGTGAATTGATTAAGTCAAAAACTGTAACAAACAGAGGCGATAAACAAAACAACACGATTGTCAAGAAAAATGAAAACCGAAACTCTTCATTTACATACGAGCACTTCATAAATTCCCCGTTTACCCTTTAAGTCCTGCCCACGCATCAGTCCTAAATCATGCAGTTATACCCATTTTTAATGTCAAGTAAATAAAGTCCATAATTGTTAGGATAGTAATAGTTGCCGAATTTGGAGAAGTGAATTCAAAAAACCAAACTTAAGTTGCTACTTAAAATTTTGAAGTCAGGGCTTAGTTTGCTTCATTTACGGTCCATATTTCCATGCGTTTTTGGTCCTCGTCTGCCTGCTTAATTTGTAAAGGAGTATGAGTGAAACAGTCAGTGTTGCGAGTGGAGTGCAGTGTAAATTTGCCGAGCTCGTTGTGGTGCGTTCGTTTATTTCGTATCTCCAAACACGTGCCTTTGTGATTTAGTTTTATTGATACAGAGAAATTTTTGTTGCCTTTGTGGTTTTGTGTTGCATTGTAGATTGTAGGTTCTGCTCTTCAGTGACTTTGTACTTGGAAGTATTTGAAGATATTCATTGTTGACGTTACGTTAAAGAGTTTCGTGACTAAAATATACATGCGACAACTTTTAATAAATATTACGTCGATATTTCATTTAACAAAATTAATAAACAATATTATGTAGTAGCTTCTTATTATCATCATCATATTATCTGAAAGATGTCCACTGCTGAACCTCAAGCCTCACCCAATGACCCTACGCCACCCGTATCCAGCGGACTCCCACGACTTCATCATCAGTCTACCTTGTGGAAACTGACCTAGTTAACTACGTAGTACTATTTTGACTATAATTATTATTGTAATACGCATTAATTTATTTAGTTTCAGGTATATAGAAGTCCCATAGTAAATTTAGTTTGATCAGGTATTTAAAATGTTTATATCAAAATATTTATGTTTATTATCTTTGAAATATTATAACCATTATATTCATAATTTTAAACAATATCCTTACAGTGACTATATAATGGTCATAAATGTCAGCTGGTGGTAATGGTTAGTAGGTAAATAAATATACTAGGTACTTTTATTGGCTGCATAAACTCGTTGTGTCTCGCAGAAAATTATCTCTACAGGCGTGATACTTTACGTGTAAGTCTGCAAACTTGTAAGGTATTGGAGCTCATAAAGTTTCTTGAACAAAAAGCCTATCCCTCGTCGCGGTCAACAGCAGCGGCTGTTAACTGCAGTTTGATGCTCTCTCTAGCAGCTGACGCTATGACATACGTGAGTTTCGTCCTACAATGCTGTGTCTGCTGTGGTGTGCTAAGAGCTAACAGATTGAAGATAATAAGTTAATCTTGCATGACGAATGAAGGCATTGAGAATATTACTACGTAGATATTATTAAAATAAAGTCGGCTCCTGCTGTTGTTCTGTAAATTATATGCCTATATCACAAACGACGCACCAGATTTATATTTTTTTTCAAATGATAGAATGATTTAAGTGAAAGGTTTTAGTATCACCATTACATGTGCAAAGAGTAGCTACGAGTATCTTAGGGACAATATTTTATCATAATGTGGGATATAGTACTAATTTGGAACTCGTAATTTTTTTGAAGTACATAAACTTTCGAAATTTGAGAAAAATGTATCTGTTTATGTGGTTATTAATAATAATGTACACCTTTTTTACTTACTATAGTAAAACCCTGTACTTGCACGCTGTCATATAAAAATGACCAGTACAGTAGTATAATACCTGCAGATAATCAGGGCTGGCACTGACCTCACCATTGTACTGGTGCAACAATGCGCGCTGGCTGCGCGGGCGCGGCGTGGGCGCTGACCCGGTCATTTTCTACTGCAGACATATTCAAATTCGTATAATTACTACTCTGAATACGTTAAACATTGCGAAAAAGCTTATGAATGGCCTATTTTAATGAAATAACAAAGTAAATCTATACAAATAGATTTTTGCTGTTCCTATTTATCGATCGATTTAAAAGTGTAAGGGCCGCGGTTTCACCATTCCTCAATAAAATATGTCTGTCAGGTAAATGTATGCCCTTTTCTTTTATATGCATGGGGAAAATATAAGTGATTATTTTATGTGATGGATAGGTACCCGATCTGGATTTTGAAACAGGCCGTAAGGTACTTTAGTATGTCGCGTTACAATACATCAAATGCAAAAAAATTTGGAAATCTGAAAATTAGTGGCAGTTTTCAATTGACGGGAGTAGCAAAATTTTCTGTTTTTGGTATTTTTATCGGTAATAATAAACTATTAAAACTTGGTATGTGGAAATCAAAATTAGCGATATTTTATAACATATATCATGTTCATCAATTTGCAGTTTGATATTAATTACCTGGGTTGAAATTCTTTTCGTTGTCTTATTTTGTGTCCCTAAAAAACGTGCCGCAGTGGTGATTTTTGTATGAGATGATGTTTTGTTTTCCATTTCTGATATATGGATTAAAATCTAGCGTGAAAAAAAAATACGAATGCACCGGATTTTTTTATAATTATACTGAGTCGAGACAGCAACTAAAAGCGTAACAGATTGAAGAATTTTGACCAACCTACTTGATATCACATGGTATATTTATGTCCTATATTTCAAGTCAAAACGGTCGAAATAGTTACAGAATATTGTCTGCAAAAGGTCAACCGGGAATGTAACAAAAGCGGTGTGTATTGTTAATAAAAGCAATAAAATCTGAATTTTATTTATCAACACGGATTAAAAATAACATACTCCGACAGTATCATGTTTAAAATAAATGGTATGCTATAGAGCTTGCCATTTACAGGCATTTCTAAATATAACCTGGCGATGTTCACGGACTGTATTGTTCACTACTTGTTTAAATATTGTGTCAGAGGCTGCGTGCGGCGAGTGATTGTGGTTTATGGGAGCGGGTTCAAATCCTTCGGTAATTAAGAGGTGGGCGGCGTGGGAGGACTTATGCGTTAAACTAACCTTTACCTGTTTAACTTTCTCGACGCATTTTCACTTAAACAAAGGTTACAATACGATAGGATTACACAAAACCTGTAAACAAATTGGTTTTACAGTTGACATTAAATGCGTTTAGAATATGCATAACATTCCGACTCAAGCACTGTTTTAGCACTACTTAATCATTAACTTCCTTAAAAAATACATATAAGATTGAAGTTTTTTCGTAAGTTGATTAATTCAGACTTTTATTTATTAGGTACTTTTTATTGACCTTTTCTACATCTTCATTTTATTGACGTGAAGGATTCTAAATGTTTGTTCCAAGTAAGAAATCACTGACACTGAAATAGTACATTTCGATACAAGTGCAAAAAAATTTTTTTTCGACGAGGTTGAAAGTTGGAGCCCGAGTGAAACGAGGGCGACAATCACACGAGTTAAAAATAAGTTTTTAGTATAGATGGTGTATTTTTAGGCTCTAGTGCGAGGAGTGTGTCATTTTACGTCAGGTTTGAAACTTCGGAGGGCCATCTGTACTAAAAAAACGTCGTACGAGACACGTGCAAAAACGAAATTCGTAACTCGTGTCGATTTAAAATACTCACTATCTGTCGTGTTTTAACAGTTTTAAGACATCGCCACTCGTTTCGAATTTCATGTTTTTCGCACTTGTGTCGTAATGTACTATTTTACACGTGTATCCAACGACTTTTTTCATAACAAGTGCCTTAAAAAGAGATATTTACGATAGTTTACTTTTCCGCACTAGTTAGGAAAAAACTATTTTACTAACCATTTTTACTTAACTTACTGTACATTTTAAAAGATAACGGTGTATATTTTTTTTAATACTTTGCCCACTAATTTTCAATATAAAGACAATACAAATACATATTATATTAAGTTGCGTTGTAAAGAATTATACGGTACCATTAAAATGATTTGCATAGCAATTGCCGGACGATGTTACCGATATTGTTCAACATACATTTAATGCTAGAAGGTAGTTAGTTTCCAATGAATAGCATTTTCTTGATTTAGCACACGTAGCAAAGCCACGGTATTTGCCTGATCAATACTAGCCCCGCACATACAGACAGTTTACGTGAGCCGCACACTTCAAATATTTACTCGCCGCGAGAATCGAACCCGTTGCTCGTGGAGCCACGTAAAGAGGAGCCAAGCGTTTTCAATTTAATTTTGAGTCTTCTTTTCGGAACAATAAAACAAATTAAAAACTCTTTATATGATGTCTAGTATTTATGTACTTTTTTTAGGTAAGTAGTTGTTACATTACTGTACAGTTATCCTTAAATCATAATTTCCACATTTGTGTTATAGGGTGGGAATGACTATACCGACAACTTTACTTTTGAATTTTTGACGTCAAAAAAGTAAAAAATATTATTTGGCTTATGCCAATATTGCCCATTTTTTTTTTAAGTTCTAAGATTGTTCGTTAAGTTTTTTTATGTGTTTCAAAATGTGTCAAAGACATTAAATACTATAGAAAGTTAGCCATAATTGTTCACACTTTTTGTTTTCGACTAACGAGCAGTATAGGTAGGTACCTATATCATTTCATTGGTCACACCGGCAACGATAAACGCGCACCGTGTAGCTATTGGCACGTTTTATTTTTCTCTTAGAAAATTTACTTGCCGCCAGTGCCAACATCCAGTGATTAAAATCATTAAAATGTTTGTTATTCATTGTTTGTTTATTTGTTTAAAAGACACAATACAACATAACAGCTGCCAATGCGTTGCATGACAAGGTACCTACAGTAGAAATGATGATATACATACATATAATTAATATGCTCACAGAACTTCAATAAAATAAGTTTAAATGTGGATGGCTCCTCAAAAAATAAGTCGTAGTAAGTTACAACAGTTAAAATTTTAAATATTGGATGTCAAATACCAAAGAAAAAACGTCCAAGATCACCAACGTTGGAGGTGGGGAATATTAAGTTAATAAATAATTTGATTTGTGTTTTCACAATTCGTTCAGTTAAAAATTGGTTTAGCAAGACACGTGCGTGTAGAATTGGGGAAAATTGGTGAGCTTAAATTAATATATTTTGATAATTTGCCGCTGATTGTGTGGCCATCACAAGTTTGTCCTTACTTAAGTTGTCTCGTTACGTGGTCATAAGGACTTGAGAGCTCACTACATACTCGCTATTATTGTACTGGGCCCTTTGGTGATTAGACACAATTCATGTGTAATTTTGTAAGTACTGTGCAAATAATTTGACGTGCCATGCATCAGCTCTCTCTAAATATTATTTGCATTACTTGAGTACAGGTTCTTGTTTACAGTTTACATAGGTACGTAGAAATTAATTTTGATTCTAATGTTTAATGTAGTTAAGTAAACTGCATAAACCTATTATTATCGTAAGATGGATAGCACTGAAGTAATTATTGGTGACAACTAAGATTAACTAATGTTTTGATAACTAATAAAAAATATAA
Organism: Thaumatotibia leucotreta; assembly: GCA_025490895.1. NCBI lineage: Eukaryota > Metazoa > Arthropoda > Insecta > Lepidoptera > Tortricidae > Thaumatotibia > Thaumatotibia leucotreta. The sequence goes on along the minus strand of JALPQI010005311.1, from coordinate 39,628 downwards.
TTTATGTTTAGATAGAATGTATTGTGAAAACACAAACAAATTATTTATTAACTAAATATTTTGATTTGTACTTTTAATTTTTCTCCAGTAGTCACACTACTTAATACTATATAAATTATAAAATTTAGATGTCATATACCAAAGAAAAACGACCAATACACGGACATTAGGTGATCTTGGTCGTTTTTCTTTGGTATATGACATCTACTATTTATAATTTATGTTTAGATATTTATTCTCATCATACCTATAATTATATTGGTATAACCATTTTGTAAATTTAACTGATCGACGTTCCAGGGTCGATAGGACTTATTTCTTTAATAGCTGAAAATTACAGAACAATACATACAAAGTTCTTAACTTTCATGCTCACGGGGATGATGTTACTCTCAAATAGGATCAGATCTGCAAAGGCCAAACTTGGAATTTTGTATCTACTATTACTTGACGTTTATCAGCGTTGACACAACCGGCACTATAGATATTGTTGAAGTTCTACTTTAATTACAGAACGTAATTGAAGTGATTTAAAAATACTTATAATTTTCTAGCAAGTTAAAATATCACTTCTCTTTCTCTCTGACACCCTTATATACATTTTACTCTTATAACATAATATTAGAAAAGCTCCAAATAACTACGCCTTTAAACGATCTGTAAAGGGTTTCTTCACTGTCAGTTCAAAGAAAAATTGAGTATCTTCTTACAACTGTACAATTTATGGTAAGATATATGTTGTAGTATATTTATATATTTATATTATTATATATTTATGTAAGTGTAGGTATATTTATGTATGTACCTATGTACCCTATCTTAGTATGTAATTTTATTAAGTTTGCAAGTTGCACCGCCTACGTTCTTTTCTGTTTTGCCCTAAGGTTGACTGGTAGAGAATGCTCTGTGGCATTAAGTCCGCCTTTTGTACGATAAGATTTTCTTTTGGGCAATAAATATTAAATAAATAAATAAACATCGGTATTCCTAAAAACTAAGTTTTTATAAGAATCCAAGACAGTTTATTGCGTTTGTTTTCTGCGGCTTTTTAACACACGAAATAAATCTTCGAACACAATGGTTAGGTACAAGCAAATTTAAATTTCATAATGAAATCACCCACGCAGGCCAGTACGCAACTACGCATGTCGGCGATATATCAACGCTATTTTATATTAGCTGTAAAATGGACCGAAAATCAATCTGATTCGGCTTCACAGAAGGCTATAAATTGGGACAGTAGGTACTTAGTTTTACGTGGGTAAATAAGAATAAACAACTTTCAATCAAAAAGCTGTGAGATTGAACTGTATTCGAGCACAGATTGGTATCTGATTAAATGTGTCGGTTAACTTCGAACTCAGATAAATACACTGTAACCACTTCAGATATTTATTAAATAAATTAATAATGCGATAAACCAGACAAATACGAGTATATGTCCTACCTACCACTATAAATAAGGATATTAACAATAAACAAACAATAAAAGTAAATAAAGACTACTACAGACAGATGGATGAGGGTTTTTTTATCTACCGTGGAACCCTAAAAACAGGTAAATGCGGGGTTATTGTCTAAATAAGAAACACAATTTTTTTTCTTAAATCTCAAATTTTAAATCTGACCCTAAACGAAATAGCCTGGATCCTCCGTAACCCCATGGGAAATATAAATATCGAGCTGGAGGGCGATATTATGATAATATATAAATCACGATAGGCAGTTAATATACGAGATACACACGCCCTCTGATAGCTTCATCGTAACAGGCAAATAACTAAAAAAGCGTAAAGTGTCGTATTTGATTACACCAAAAAAATAATATTTAGGTTACTACTTAGTTTCCAATTCGTATCGGATTAGATTTTGGAGTTGTGTATAATTTTGTCGGTTAAGCCATTTTGACGGAAATATTTGATAGAGCCCGTATTGGAGCAAAGCTCAGCATTACCCTTGGGAGCTAGATAAATCGTTTCGGTAACGCCTTTTACATACATGTTCCACTATATCTTGTGAAACAATAGGATTATGATTTGCTACGGAACTATATTTCTAGATGATGATCACTTCCATGTTAGGTATGTGTTTTCATAAATGTTAAACTTTTTTATTTTTCGTTTCAGAGGTTCTCCAACTGCTAATGCATTTCCTACACTGAGCATATTTGAACTTCAGTCTGTGGCTTCTTAAAATGTGCTATAGGTAGGTACATATGTTTCTGGATTAAAATGTTCTACATTAGGTACATACAATTCTTGTGACAATTTATCTAATCAAAAGCATACAAACCAGGGTAGAAAGGTGAGAGGAAAATAAGACTACATTAATTTGTATGTTAATTGAACTAATAGTGAAAGCACAAATCAAATTATAACATGCTTGTAACATAGGTCTTATTAAATTTTAGGCTCTTAATCCAAGATATTGAGCAACCGTGCTTTTTCATTACGTTATCGTGTTATCAGTAATAATCGGCTGCGGTAATAATACAACCCGATATGTTTTCAAACAATTGCAAGGATTACCTATGTCATGTAGATGAAGCACTCCAATTCAGTCAAATTAAGTAAGTATGTTTTTTTAATCGACCAAGAGTTGGCATGTGGCATTAAAAGTTATCGTGATTTTATTTTATGAGATTGTTAATGATTCGTAGTTTATATTGGCTGTATGTCGATTGGGCTGTTGCCTTGAAACATTGCGCGCGTTTTTAAAAGTCCTTGGGTATGCGCGCGCCGCATCATATTATAGTTACCATTTTATTTGTTATTCGGAGTGGAGTGAATTTCAAATGTTTGTTGCGTTTATTATTTTGTTGTGTTTTCTGTTATTACCTCTATGTAGATTGTGAACTGAAAGTAATAAAAAAGAATAAAATAAAAAGGTGGTAATCTTGAGATAGTACCTAAATAAGTAGTAATTACCTAGCAACAAACTAATGGTAACAATGCTACTAAAAGTCAGTTATTCCTCGCAAGTGGGTTGAAAAACGTCGACATCGTATGAAACTCGTGTGCATTGATCGTCGTACTCTCTGCTATCTTATGTGCGTTCGCTTACTGTACAGCTCGCGCACTAGATAACTTAGCATGCATCACGTTAGCTTTTTTGTATTTTCCCATTAACAATTTATCTCAGAATCACAGTACCTAATTAAGGAATCACGTTTACTATGCTGATATGTTAGAAAAAAATCCCCTTTATGACTCAAAATCAGCCGTCATCCTAGGCTTCAAATACGTACATACACAATTACACACACTATCTGTGAGTAGGCACCTAGTTACTCGTACCTATATATTTACCACGTATCGTATGTATATAATTATCACGGAACTCGTACCTAAAAGTAGATTTGTTATAAGTATTTTTATAAGTTGGTGAAAATATACCTTGCTGTGGATTTCAAAAACCGGTGTTATAATATTTTATAGCAGCACAAAAAAGCTTTTTCCACAGACTGCGCTACGTTTTACGCATTTGTATTCCAATAACCGCACTTTACTGTCGGTTTGTCTGTGTTACCGTAACTGCGGACGCGCCACGACTTTATTTCATACAACTTGGCGGTTCTTGTGCCACGTTTCGGCGGGGTAATATCGCGCTATGGAGCGTGCCACAATGCCAGATTCTTTATCGACGGTCGCTGTTGCAAAAATAATGCTAACATAGCATTTCGGATAGTAAGGTATATGTATGATACCGAAAAACTAAGACTTGGTTCTTAAGACATGGATTAGGATAAGAGCTAACGCAAAAGATGTGTCGTTAAAAACACAAATATCAATTGTGCTGCATACTTTTAAATAAATCTACTTTGAACATAATCGTTTTTGACCATCTACTGAACCCCTACACTGAGCATGGTCCGACTGATGCTCTTAGCCAGTTTTTTTACTTCAATTTTGTATTTGTAGATATAAGAATTCCTTACAAGCACTGTATACTATATCGGTATAGTTAGCATTATTATTTGGTAAACACTACATTAAGCTATATTTTAAGAAATAAAAGTTTACGGGTGCGTCGATGGCTGCGGGTACCGACCACCCTTTCAGATTTAGCTATGATACACGATATTGCTTGTGCTAGCGAAAATTTCCCGGTTTCTACGGAATATTTTCTGCTTGTTTTTGCTGTTATAGCAGTAGCGGTAACAATGTTTCTTAACAAGAACTTGATACATTTATGAATAAATTGTTGTTATATTTTCGAGTCGGTATTCGAAAACGTTTGATGAATACAAGTTGTATATCTATTAACATACAATTTAATGGAAAATTCAAGGCATACGTAGAGTATCGCGCGTATTCCTTGCACGTACATACATCAAGTCAGAACATAGGTACTTTGAACGTCAACTTATAACCACTTCGACATCACTTAATTCAGGAATAGAGGCGAAAAACATCCTTCATCCGCGATAAACCGCACCTCGCAGTATATCACAACGCTACAATAGCACTACGCTGTGTCGTCTCCATTCAGAGTGTGATATACTGACCGCGCTCTGTGTGATACTATCGAACTAGCCCATAGTTGATACATCGTTGGTAAAATGAACGATAGGGTAGACGATAAGTGACTAGCGCAGTGATCGTTGATTAAACGTTTTTGAGATACCTTTGAAAAAATATTCGAATTCATCTTTGAAAAAATACACCCATCCTCAGCACAACCAAGGTAAAGAATCGTTTAGACATTTCTGACTAGCATGTTTCAGCATTGATTAGATGTAAAAAGAGATCGATAATAATGTAGACATAATTGTGCTCTTTAAAAAATCAAATTAATTTACTTTTAAAAAGGTTTAAAGGTAAAATTCTCGTTTAAATATGTTATGTTAATATACATATTCCCTTGCTTATCCATGCATAAGATGATTTACTCATAATATGGGAATTATTGAGTATGTCACCCAAAAGACGTTCAACAATTGACATCTTTATCGAAGTTGGACCTACCTAACTGAATTATGATTCATCATCATCATCATCATGTCAGCTGAAAGACGTCCACTGCTGAACATAGGCCTCGCCCAAAGATTGCCACAATGACCGGTCCTGTGCCACCCGCATCCAGCGGACTCCTGCGACCTTCACCAGGTCATCAGTCCACCTTGTGTGGGGCCTACCCACGCTACGCCTTCCGGTGCGAATTATGATTAATAACTGGTAAATAAATGAGCCAAATTGTACATGTAATGAAATCTAATACGATTTAAGCATCGTAATTTACTTCCAAATGCATAACCGCTTGTTAAATTTAAGCTCGTTTTCGAAATATCAACACAAGAAACTCCCGACGTTCCAACGCTCTATAAATTAAAATAATGTGAATGACAAATGTAACCTAACCGCGTCACATACACAAATCATTACGTGAGGTCATGTTTGAATTCATGCTAGGGCGCTCTGAGAATGTGTGTATACCCATGGTTATGATTTTACGTAGGAGAACTTTGATATGATACCGCATCGCATTAAGTGCGCACAAAAAATACATAGCTCAACGACAAACGATTATATCTCTCAACGAACTTATTATTTGAGAACGTAAGCCTCCGTGAGTAATGAGCCCCCAAATACATAATCACTTTATTTCGTTTTTGAAGTCGGCTTGAATTAACTGATTACCTACCTACATTTTTGCTATAGATAAAATATGTATTTACCAGGTAGGTACAAAAAAATTAAGGTTGCTTCAGTCTTGTCATGAACAGATTGCGTTATCAAACGGGGGTATTTTGAATAAATTTAGTAGAAAATTAAAAGGGTTTAAGCAAGCCTACAAGTTAACATTTCTGACAGGTTGACGTTCCCGTTTTAAATTATTAATCAAAGCAACTTGATACTTTTAAATTATACGACCGCATGGGTCACCATGCGGTCGTACTGACTGCGTCGTTGTCGTGCGGCTGTTACTGCCGTCAGGCAGTAACAGTACATTTGTCACCACCGAGTCTTTTCCTATGGGTGTCGTAAGAGTTGACTAAGAAATTGAAGTTACAACTGATCATTTATTTATTGAATTTTGATGATGAGCAACATGATAAGCAACAGCGTCATCAATGTCATCACAGTGGACACTACTGCGATTTCCAATTCCACTTGCCCAACGTGGTATTTATTTACCTCCTAATGCGTCCAAATGCATAGGTAACGGAAGATAGCCTATTTCCAGCAGTGGACTGAGATAGACTGATAATGTGAAATTAAATGAACACAATGAGAAAAAAAAATCTTGGTCAGTTTTATAAACTGTGTTACACATTTTTATTTAAATCTAAGTAAAATTTTTCATACAATATTTCAAGTTCATTTTTACAAAATTTCTTTAAAAAACGGCCGAGTGCATATTTGACCAAACATAGAGTAGAATCTCGCATAAGGTATTTAAACACATTTTATGACTAAAATTTCAGAGAGTATTCATCTTAATCCCACGTATTAAAAAATGGTTCCCATATCTGTGAATATAACTTGCGTTCAACATCAAGGACAGCGGCAAAGTGGCCGCCAGATGACGCGGCAACGCTATATTTTCCTCATTTCCCGCGTCGCTGCCCTTACATCAAAAGCAAGTGAAATTGTTCGTAAAAAGCTGTATTTTCAATGAAAATATTATTTATTTTTAGGGTTCTGTCCATAAACAAGTGGTGGTTTTGTTTGCGTTGCGTTAAATATACTTACTTTTATACCCGTGATTACATAAACTTATGGTAGTGTTTGATTTCAATACAATTCGGTACCAAGCTTTCTCTTGCTACAGCGAATCATAAATATCTAGTTACAAAGTATAATCCACAAAATATCAAATATTTAGAGTAAAAGTAGCCATTCTGTTCAGTAATAACTATTTTATAAAAAAAGTTACATTTTTTTATGGAATAGGAGGCAAGTGAGCCAATGTATCGCCTGATGGTAAGCGATCAGATAAATATTGGTTCTCTCTATATCTAATATTTACTAGCTATTTCTAGTTTAATATTAATCCTTTAATTTATAGTAAATAAAAAGTAGTATAATTACTTAGAAAAACAAAATGCAAAATATTAAGTAGAATAATTTGATTTGTTCTGCAAAAATTGTATTATTCATTTTGAATTTTCATTTTGGTTTAAAGTATTTCAACGGAACCCTTTTTACTATTTTTAGGTATATAACTATATAAAATTATTTATACTTATTCCTTTCATTGCTACCCAATGATGCATATAAACACAAGCCCAACAAGATAGACTACGCGTTCCGAAGTAATTTAAATAAAACACGTTCAATTTAACTTGCAAAATGTCTGAAGGACTGGTTGTGTGGCTTTAAACACAAAATAGTCAATTTGTCGAAAGATGTTCCTTTTAAAACTTACATCACAAATATTTCTCGAAAAATGAGACTTTAGTTAAAATCGTTATTTATGTGTATACAAGTGTGGAAAATAGGCTCATTTCAATAGGCACGAGTCGGGGTAAAATACGAGCGAAACAATTTAAAAATGCCTACATTTCAACATGTGTATCATACGAAATTTTACCCTGAAAACAAGACTATCTCGACAGTACCAACCAGACCGTGTAGAAAAGTACTATAATAATAATTCCTGCACGTGTTCGGAAAAGTATCAGTTTCTGTGCATAAGTCTACCCTTAAAAAGTGCACTTTCTGAGCACATGCAATTATGCATTGTAAAACAAAATTCACTATTTATTATGCACATAAAAGAAAGTGATTTTCCACGCCAATACGAGAATGAATTCTCGCATTACTTTTCTGCGCAATCTAGTGAGCCCTATAGAAGTTGTTTTTTTTTTACTTGCATATTGCATTGTAAAATTTTGTGTGATGTGCATGTCGAAATCTTTAGGCCATCTTTCCAACTCGTGTCGGTTTAAAACACTTTGTTCGTGTTTGAATATCTCCGTCGTGTTTTATACCAGAGCAACATTAATCACTATTCAACGATTTATACCACGACGTAGTACATAATAGGTACTTCATGATTGATTCCTATTACAGCATTCAAACTTTTCGCCGCCAATGACTTCATAAGAAGTCAAAACATTTCGTGCCCTACACGCCAACGACTTGATATCAAGTCACAAATTTTAAAATAAGATACACCTTAATTTTACAATACAAAGTTGACAGTTGTTTACGTGTAAGTTGTTGCTTGGCGTTGTTCGCGCGCTATTTATAGTATTTGGGTCAAAATTCTTTTCATTGCCCAAGTAGCAAACAAGAATAGTGATTAAATCTTACTTGTCTAAACTTTATCTAAAATAAGAATTAGCTAAATTTAAATAGACTCTGTTAAGTAATTTTAATCTTAAAAACGAAATAGTTTTAAGCTACCGCTACTTTAGCAAATTAAGAATACCTAGAACCTACTTAAGTATTCTTAAAAATGTTCAGTATTAAGTGTGTCTACAACTTATTCTAAGATAGGACTTTTTTCTCAAGTCAGATTATTTAGAGGCTCACTTAAGGCCTCATTGTATAATTCAAGTATTAGTTTAGAATCGCAAAGTAAAAATTGATTTTGTAGATAAACTTAAGATGACAGTAACACCAAGCTCTATAAATTGGCTAACTGAAGACTGTTGTATTACATTTTGTGTACATTAAATCATATTTAAGTAAAAATTGTATTAACGGGACGTTTTTTTATCAAACTGGAACCAAGAGAACATGGATCAAATAAAAAACTTAAAAAGATCTGGTGGTTTTCGTAGGCGTGTTTAGAAATATAAAAAAATATCGTCCAATCGTGTGCCACGACAAAGTGCTTCAAACCTTACCAGTGCAATTAGTGAAACTTTGTTGTCCTTATTACCAAGTACATCGTCGAGTGATACTTCAGTATCATTATTAGCATGTACTGTAGATTGAGAGAAAGGAGAAGATGACGCTCAAAATGTGGAAATCGAAGTAGCGGAGGACAGCGATGATTTTATTGAATTGGAATCGAAAGCTGACATTGATTTCAATTTTAGAGAGCAGTTAAGACAGTGGTCTATTGATTATAACATACTTTAAACTGCAATAAATGGCTTATTGCAGATTATAAGCCAGCGCGATCCAGGTGTTGTGCCAAAAGATGCTAGAACACTGAGAAATACAGTAAAGTCCCTAGATACAAAATCTTGTGGTACAGGAGAATATTGGCATCATGGATTTGAACAAAATATTAAACATTATTTCAGAAATTTGGATAATAATATGATTTTATATGTAAACATAAATATTGATGGGCTGCCAACATTCAGAAGTTAAAAAATAGAAGTCTGGCCAATCCTATGTAATATTCATGAGATGATCGATGTGCCTGTGATGACGGTTGAAATTTACTGTGGTGTTGGAAAACCACAATGTAATGAATTTTTAAAACCTTTTGTAACTGAAATGAAAAAAAATCTTCAAGACGGCATTAAGATAAATTATTACTTAATAATCATAAAATTGAGATCATTTATATGTGATTCACCAGCAAGAGCCTTCATAAAAAGTGAAAAAAAATATCAATTACGCTTAATGATTTTTAAATATAAAACTTTGGTTAAAGTATCCCTATTGGACTAAAAAATATGTATAGTACTTACCACTCGATGTAAACTGGGATTCACATAGAAATGTATTACAATGCATTGACTAAGTCAGACTAAAGATTCTACTGCGTCCCATTAAGTATTAAAAAGATCTACACTAATTCGGTTTTAATAAGTTAGATAAGTTTAGTATAATGTGTCTAAACCAGTACTACCCTAAATGGAATTTGTCTATACTTTATCTAAAGTAACCTTTAAAATTCAGTATCGTCTAAAGTCATACTACGTTAAGAATAATAAGAATTAACGCCATTTTGTACTTTGAATATTTAAAAAAATTAATAATCCTGACCGTAGTTCATAAAAAATAAAATACATTGAAGTACGATTTTTGTACACTTATATCTGAAATATATACCGAAAAGTAATATTCTGCGCTGTATGTAAGATTTTTTTTCATTTAGTAATACAATATTCAAAATTTTAATTGCTCTTTTTCCAGTATTTTGTAAGCCCGTCTGTTTTATGGCACTTTCAATCAATTTTATTCGATAAACAATCATGCGTTGTAATTGTTACTAGTAAGGACAAAAATCGTATTTTATTAAACGGAAAAACCATTCGAGTAATCGCCATTTTGATAAACCACAATGAATTCTCTTTTGACTAAAAGAGTTCACCATGTTTTCTAAAATACGATTCGATTAGTAAAAAAAAGTTTTAAAATTGTCTTCATTAAGACATGATCGAATTTGTGCAGCTGGGTGTTAATAGTTTTACTTACTTAAGTAAGTATTGTAGATATCTGTAAGTTTAATTATAAGTCTTAAGTCAACCTTAAGGATATCTTGAAATCCAAGGTTAATGATCAGTTAAATACTCATTCTTAAGTAGGGTTTAAGTTTGTCTAAACATCAGTATTAACTCTCTCTTGACATTTTCTTAAATACTGTGCCCACTTTGTCTAAACTCAGTCTTGGAGAAATCTTTTAGATATCTTCAGGGACATAATGGTTTTAGCCAAGACAACAGCAAGAATTTGTCTAATTGTCTTCAAGATATCTTCAATACCCTCTTAAGACATTTGATTGTTACTTGGGTGTCTTATTTTGGATCCCTAAAAACGTGACGCAGTGGTGATTTTTGTATGAGATGATGTTTCGTTTTCAATTTCTGATGTATGGATTAAAACCTAACGTGAAAAAGAAATAAATACAAGTGCACCGGATTTTTTTAACATATTTACTGAGTTGAAACAGCAACTAAAAGCGTGACAGAGTGGTATGAAACAAGACAACGAAAAAAATTTTGACCCATTTATTGTTTGACGCGACTTCGAAAATGTTAAATATAATAATTATAAATATGCATTTTGTTTAGGTACAGTGAAACATGCTTTGATTTTTACGATATAAAAGGCAGTAAATACGCACACCAATCATTGGCTCAAACAAGAACAAACACGCAACGGCTATTGCACGGATTGTCTCTGTTGACTTTCCAAATGTTTGCGTTATGACTGCGCGACAAATCGATCTGACGCTACTACTAAACTGGTGAAAATTGTATGGGATAAAGATTGACGCTCACAAAGTATTGTATCGGTATGAAAATTAGGTACTGAATGTACTCTTACCATCTTGACATTTTTTTGAAATATAGTAATATTGAATTTAAATTATACGAAACTACACATTCACGTGATTCTTCACCCTAACCACGTCGATATTTAAAAAAAGGTCCATCTTAGTTCGCTAGTCGGTTGTCACTATCTCACTATTGTAGCTTCAGTTGTTTTAATGCTCTCGCACTGGTTCTTGTGTAATACGAGACGACAACGCCTCATAACAGTATTCATATATTAGACATTTAACAAAATAATTAAGTTAACTTCTTACGGCTTAAAATAAATAGGTTTTACTGAGAGAAGACGAGATGAGGCTGCTGACTAGGATAACAGAACTGTGTTGCCGCCTTTTTTCCGTTTTTCGTTTGCAAATGCATGCATTGAACTAAATAAAGTACCTCGATAGCAATGTTACATTGGCATCTGTAGCTCCTTTTATTCAGCTTACCTGAAAATAAAATTGGGGTAAATGAATTAAATCCGTCTAATTAATCTCAAAATAATGATATCCTAAACGTGGAGAAAAAAAACATCGTTTTTATTATACCGAAATGAATGATCGCTTTTTCCGGCATGCGTCAGACGCGAAGGCACTATTTTTTTTTTTTTTTTTTTCCTAGCCTATACTGGTGTCCCACTGCTGGGCAAAGGCCTCTCCCCTGGATCTCCATGACTCCCGATTTTGTGCTTCCTCCGGCCAGTTGTCTAGGAACGAGTCCATATCGTCCCGCCATCTCCGTCTGGGCCTGCCACGTCCGCGTCGCTGTACCGGCACCCACTTTGTGGCTATGCTAGCCCACCTATCAGGATGCATGCGGTAGACGTGGCCAGCCCAGTCCCACTTGAGCCTAGCGGTTTTTTTGCCGACGTCAACAACTCGCGTTTTGGAGCGCAGTGTGGTGTTCCGGATGCGGTCAGTCCTTTTAACACCTAGAATGCTACGCTCCATAGCGCGCTGGCAAATCTTCAGTTTGGACTTCTGACTCTCGGTAAGCGACCAAACCTGGGCACCATAGGTTAGGACAGGCAGAATACACATATCCACGAGTTTTCGCTTGAGTGACAGTGGAAGGTTGCCCTTCATCAGCTCTTTCATGGACCAGTAGCTCTTCCAGGCGTTATTAACACGGCGTTCGACTTCTTTGTCTTGCCTGTTGCTGAAAGAGACTATCTGGCCCAAGTAAATCTACTCGTTGACATAGTGTATTATCTGCCCGTCTACCTCAACCCTATGTTTCGTACCGCTAGTCATTACTTGGGTTTTCGCTCGATTCATCTGAAGTCCAACCTGAAGACTTGCGTTGCTCAGCTCTTGGAGCATTTCTTGCAGTTCTGTAGCAGATGAGGCAAAGAGGACAATATCGTCGGCAAATCGAAGATTTGACAGCCTTCTATCACCAACAAATATACCCCTTGCCTCCCAAGAAACCGCCAGGCTCTTGAACACTTCTTCCAGGGTACTGGTAAATAATTTTGGAGACAGCGGGTCACCCTGTTTGACCCCTCGCTGTATAGGGAAAGCAGGACCGGAATGTTGAAGTTTAACGTCTGCTGTGCTGTTGCTATAAATATTTCTAATTAAGTTTATGTAAGCCAGGTCTATGTTTTGATTTTTTAGTGCGGTTACTATGGAAGAATGGGTGATGCTGTCAAATGCTTTGGTGTAATCTACAAATGCTATGTACAAGGGAATTTTGAACTCTGTATGCTTTTCTATTATTTGATTGATAGTGTGGAGGTGATCGGTGGTGGAGAATCCGGGGCGAAAACCAGCTTGGTTGGGGGGTTGGTGGCGGTCTAATTGCCCTGAAATGCGACACTCGATAACTTTAATGAATAGTTTGTAGATATGTGACACTAAACTAATTGGTCGATAGTTCCCTACGTCAGTCTTATCACCTTTTTTATGCAAGAGTATAACATTAGAATGGAGTAATTTTTGGGGAATTTTGCCTGTTCTTAAAATACTGTTAAATAATTTTGTTAAGGGACATAAAAGGTTTGCCTTTCCAAAAACGAGTGACTCTGCGTTTATGCCATCAACACCTGGGCTTTTATCAAATTTCATCGTGGATAAGGCTTTTTCCACTTCATCCGTTGTGATGGGGGAGATGGTTTCAGCGCAGAGATGCCCGGTAGTAGTCTGTGCGTTAACTGGGTCTGAATACAGGGATGAGTAGAATTTTGTGCATATGTCTAATATTTTGGTTCTGTTGTTATGTTTTTTGCCATGTTCATCTTTTAAACTAGTTATCCATGTTTTGTTCTTTGTTAACCCATTCTTTGCGGCCCTTAGTGATGTGTTATTAATTAATGCTGACGCGACCAATTCCGTGTTGTGGTTTCTAATATCTGCTCGAATGCTGCGTTTAGTTTTCTTATCTATTGTACGGTATTCTGCAGAGCCTGCTTCTAGACCAGTTCGCTGTTCTATTAGATTCTTGGTGGCGTTTGTCAGTATGGCATGTTTGTTTTGGGTAGTTTTAATCTTATTATTTGCTGACTGGACTGCTGTTAAAATGTTGTTATATTGGATCTCAGTGTCATCGTTGTCTAGATCTAAGTTAAGAGCACTAAATTGGTTTTTCAATTCCAGGTTGTAATGGTCGTAATTGGCAGTTAATATAGCTCTATTGAGCTTCTTGTGACGTCTTGAAAATATGATTTTACGGTGAACTTTGAAGTTAAACTTTAGTGTGGTTCGGAGGGGTCTATGGTCTGACTGGAATTGAATTTTATTTACTATGCCTATATTGTTGATGACGTGGATATTTGAGGTTAGTACAAAATCGATTTCGTTCTTCGTTTGCCCATCAGGTGACAGCCAGGTCCAACGACGCTGTGGTTTTTTAGGAAAATAGCTGTTACCAACCTTCATGCATTGCCCGAACGCAAACTGGATCATACGAGAGCCACGTATATTTCGAACCCCCAATCCATATGATCCGAGAATTTCCTCGCTGTCCAATTCTTGCCTAAGCCCTATTTTAGCGTTGAAATCTCCGAGGACAATATTCCATGACCCTCGGTTTTCGTCGCATGCCTTATTCAGAAGGTCGTAAAAATCCTCGACCTCGTCGTCGCAGTACGCAGATGTTGGTGCGTATATTTGAATCACCGTCAGGGTTTCTTTTGGTGTTAGCTGGAACTTGAGTACTGCAATTCTATCGGAGTAGCTGCGGAATTCAATAATATTGTTCTTCCACTTTGTGGCCACCAGGAAACCTACACCTCTCTGTCCACTGGTGTCCCCAAAATTGTAGAATACACAGTCTTTTCTCTCTTCTATTTCTTCGCCCGGTCTTCTTACTTCCGACAGACCTATTATGTCCCATTTCACTTTTTCAAGAGCATTTTCTAGTTCTACTAAGCGCTCATCTCTTAGTAGAGTCCGAACGTTGTAGGTTAAGACGTTAAGCATTTCTGTGTCCGTTTTGCAAGCCAAGGTCGTTGAATTTAAAATGGGTGTCCTCGCTTGGGGATTCTTAGCACCCCTGGCTCTGGGGATGCGATCCCCAGCACCGCCAAGCACTCGGGGCCGATTCGGGGAATTGTCCATCCATGGGGAGGTTTGGATCGTAATCCCACCACGCTGATCCAATGCGGGTTGGTGGGTCGCCAGTTTTGCCTCGTTTGCTATTTGGCAGGGTGCACCGCGGGCAGGTGAGGTTGGCTTGGGTTCCGAAAGATGTTGAATGGAACCCCTTACACCCCAAGGCACTATAGAATTCAAAAAATCAGTTTACCCGACTATATATTGACAAATATTCTTAGATGTATTGTAATTACTTATTTAGATTTGTTAGCTTTGCTTTAAGGTTGACTAGTAGAGAATACCTCATAGCATAAAAGTGACCTTTAGTATATTAAGCTATTCTTTTGGGTAATAAAGTCTAAATACATAAATAAATAAAGGCTGGCCTTGTATTATTAAACTGCAATTCCTATGTTTCTGTTGCAGTCAAGCTAAAAAGTAGTTAGGTAGGTGAATGTAGTTAGTACCATAATTATCTAGTTATGTTTAGAAAGTATGTTTGAAAATATGATGTATAGACCTGATGAAAAGGAAGATTTATTGTTACATTGCCAATATTCAATATTTTTGTTTGTGTTGTGCTTTCCTGTTATCACTCTTATCAGTCTCTTATACGGTAAATTATTTCGACAAAACATTGCTTGCCTCAAAGAGCTTTTGACCTTTCGTCATGTCTTAACCACGTTCGAGAACACTATTAATGAACCGAAACCTATATTAAGTAACTTTTATCATTTTTATACTTAAATAAAGATATCAGAAAAGTTTTGAATGCTATAACGTCGGCGATAGTGCAATACCGCGTAACTAACAAATTCAATTAGGATCCATTTGAGTGTCAATTGTTTGATATGTATATTTGAACTCTATCTGTTTTGGTAGTTTCCCCGACGATAAGACATTACCTACTTAAATAGTTCTTTTGTTTAGAGTGTTGTGTCTCTTAGGTCGTTTAGTGCTGCCTCCTATGTTTCGTGCACATTCCCTATAATACATCAAATCCCAAGCAAACATGTCACTTTCGCGGGACAATTCACTTATCAATCGCAGTGCACCGACCCCGAATGCATTAGCTCCATAAAGTGAACTTCATCCATCTTGCTATTCAATGTAGGTACACAAACTTTATAAACCTTCAAACACTACAGCTATGAACGCTTACTTACAAAATTTGCTCTTTGTGATTATGTTATTACTATGCTATGTTAGTGAAATGCATAGGTTATTAATTAATTAGTTTTATGTACACCAGCTAAGTCATGCACAGGTACTTTAAGCATGCGGTACCTACACGTAATACTCATGCTTCATACTACATAGAAACATTTGTCACCTTCACAATCATGATAATATCCTCGTAAGTAAACAGTAAACTGGTATTCACTCTACAACTTTGTGACTTGGCCTAAGTAAAGAACATAATGTGGTATGAAATATTATCTGCTGTAACACCTACTCTTGCCAAAAGCAAATCGAATAGGCTCCAACTTTGAACATCACAATTGCATTATTTGACTACATGACATTTTCCTTTGCTCGACTAAGACAACGATTAAAAGTCAGTGCACACACATATAATCACCATTAAGCGGCTTACTACGAACAACAATAGGTATCAATCCGGACCAATTATTTTATAATGAGATTAACAGTTTAGTGTCAGTCAGTGCACGGCTTTTATTTTAAAGTTTTGTTATGGTTTTAGCATGTTACGTACATACTATCATGTAATGTAAACGCATTAGCGTAAAGCTTGTCTATTGATCTAGACGTAATAAAAAGCGTCGCTTCTTGGCAAACCTAGATAGAACATGAATTATGTATACGCATAAAAGTTGCGGTCTATGAACACTGAAGGCATGTGGTATATTCGTAAGCCGATTTCGATGAATTAGGTGCCAACATGTTTAAGCTGGGTGACAGACTACATTTCAAACCGGTTTTATTAGCAGTGAATATTAACACATTGAGCGCGGGGAACTCCCGAGGGGAGTTCTCTGTGGGAGGTCCATTTTCGCTACAAAGCGGAAAAATCACGGGATCGGCTACGAGCGTAGCGCGAAGCACTCCTCCGCATTGAAAGTGTTAAGACTAGTTTAATTCGTTTGTTTCTAAGCCTTCATTTTATAAAAATAAAGTTTGGTCAAAATAAATTATGCCCAACAAGAACGCGGCAAGGAAATGAGCATTGGTATACGCCATACGGGTTTTCCTTATTGATCTTGATACATCGGTATCTGGAGTGCCAGATATCCGCGATTATTGCGGATGCTCTGCGATACTTGGCTTAAGGTTGCCGGGACCGTTTTCAATCACATTACGCTTGATGTAAATACGAAGTACAGTAAACGTACCTATTGAAATGTTTCGTAGTAAGTACCTAACTTTAAAGATTTCTAGGTAAATGCTCTTTTTAATTGGAAATCTAGAGATGATATTTTGATATTTATTTACTACACAATATTACAAGGGCTTACAGCATACACACAGTCTAACACTTCAAAAAAACTTAAATAAGCCCCCTTATTCATAAACGTCTGCTGTTAACTTAACAAGCCGCTAACAATTATTTGTCGCTTTTGCTTTTATGGCCACATTGTTAAGATCGAAAGGGACAAACAATTATTAACGGCTTGTTAAGTTAGCAGACGTTTATAAATAAGGGGGTTATTCACGGCATATAATAGGCCAGTTGCATACAAGAAGGTCCAAGTTAGGTGCTGATGTCAGAAGTGCATTGAATAGGGATAGCACGAGGAAGTGTGGTGAGGGTTTGCGAGGCGATGTGAACGGCGGTACGAATGGTACGATATACCCACAGAACTCACAGATCTTTTGTTAATTCAATTTATTTAAAAACAATTTTATGTATTAGACTTTTTTCAATGCATATTAGTTGTAAGATGTACATACCACGATTATTTGAAAAAACAAGTCCCGTCAAGTTTCTTATCGGTTCTTCTCGGGGTCAGTGGTTTAGGATTAGAATCGGAAGTAGTTATAATTTTATGTAACTTAGACCATTCAAAAGAGTTTGTTGCTAACCCAATTTGAATACAGAATCATTTGACTTTGACTTTGAACTATTCCTAACTTTGAAAGTACTTTAGTACAAAGTAATATTCCTATCTTACTTTGTACTTAATCGATTTAATGAATGTAATATTTAATGTTATTCTGTAATAACCTAATAATAATTCAATCTATTCCTGCTCACTACGTCACTGATACCATGTGAAAGCTTATAGGTTCCTAAATAATTGAAATAACGTTTTACATTTCTTATATGTCTATTATAAAGATATACGTTTGATTTACATTCGATTATTGAGAAAATACTTAGCTAGTACCTTGTGCGATTTCTGTCACTGCATAAGATAAACACATTGTCAAACCAGTTCCCAGTATCGAGGCCTGTGCCCTTGTCGTGTGCGTAACAAAATAATCCGGAGACAAAAGGGCAACCGCGGATGGAGATATTCGATCGTGTCGATGTCCCGAAATCTTAGAAACAAAGAGTATGGAATAAAATAGGAGGTCGCGCTTCTTAGGTTTCGGTCTTAGATAACAAGGATGTTTGCGTTGAATTTCATGCAGCATCTTTGTGAAACAAATATATTATGATGGTAATCTAATATTTATAAAAAAGCAAACTGCCAAGTGCGAAGTGCGAGTTCATTTGACTAATGCATCGAGGGTTCCGTGTTAATTTTATAATCCGTTTTAATCACCAAATTAGAAATTTAACAAAATCGAACTTTAACGATTTCTCCAAGATCCCTTTATCATACCCTGACTTGGTGCCAACGGGGCCATCGCGGGTTTGTGTTGAAGACGGTTAAAAAAAGAATGATCGAAATCGGTTGGCATGATATTGAGTTATTCAATTATCCTTGTTTAGTCCATGTGTCGTTGTGCACGTGTGCTTAAGCATGTGTGCTTAATCCAAATTTATGACTTATATGGTTTTCTCGTGGATGCCATTGTCAGAAATAGACCAAATTAAAATGAAAACGGTTCGCATCAGCTTTCAAACAAAAAAAATTTCAAAATCGGTTCACCCAGTCGGAAACGTAACAAACATTCATTAAAAAATAAACATGCAGTCCTTCCTTTTTATGAAGTCGGTTGAAATTGAAAAACACACCAGCTAGCAGCATCATGAAGTGAAAAAGTCCCGATACAGTGTCATCTATGGCCGCACCAAGACACTATTATGCACAAAGTAAGTTAAATAGGTAGTCTTTCTGAGATATTGCGTGAACCAATTTGTTTAAAGTCACTACTATTAACGTTATTTTGTAGATGTTTCAAGTATAATAATATGTACAAACATAGATTCCAGGATACAATATGAAACGCTGTGCACAACACCACCGTCATCTTCGAACTCACTGTCGCGGCAAATTTAATAAAAATCGTAGGAGCCTAACGGAGCAAGAAAACGCTGAATTGTATCCTCCAGCCCTTTGGACGCTCGCCGGGCCTAAGCTCGCTTGTCGCAAAACGAATTCAATTCGGATCATTCCTCGTATTATCCCGATTGAGACCCGAAATTGGATCTTTTTGCATAAAAAGGAACTAACGAAATATAGAAAGGTTGCCCTTTTGAGGAATTATGAAGATTGAGATGAAAATATTACACTGTTTCTTTGGTTTCGGGTCGAGCTTGATAAGCATAGGTACAGTTATTGCATATCAGGGATAATTAAATGGCACAAAATAAAATTGTCTTGATGAATATAATTATGTATTTAGTATTTATCTGTGTAATTAAAACGGATATGTGTATGGTTTAAGCGCTTACCTACCTAATGTAATGTAATGTAGTGTGCATGAAATTAGTAAATAAACTACGTCGTAGTCGTACCTTTTTTAGTATGATGAAGATTTAGAAAGAGTTTTTAACCCGGCGAGCATGAGGTGAAAAAATGTCATTGGAAAATAGACTTTGTCATTATTGACATAAGTGACAGGGGTGGGTATGAGATACCCTGGGTCATGCTCCCCGGGTTAAGAATGCAAATGTATCATTAATATTAAAATGATGTTTTTGAATATCTATTTATCACTTATTTCTTGAAATTATGGTAAAGAAGCGAGTGTAAACTGTATTAAGATACAAAACGGCAATATTTTGTAACCGACTCGATGGCTGGAAACGTCAATGGTGTGGAACACGCGAGATATAAGGGTAGGTATGTTTTGTGTACGCGTTGTATGTTTTTACGCTTTATAATAATCAGCTTTTGAAACTTATCCCATAATATAAAATGGATACTACAGAAAAAAAAACTGCCACGTATGCGTGACCTTTGATATTTTAGTTGTATTTGTTAGGAAACCCAAAATATATTTGAACACATTATGGTCGAATACACAGGGTCTTGAGAACACTTGAAACGAATCATGGCCAAATAAATGTAAAAATAAATGTGAAAACTTTTCTTCCTCCAAAAAAAAACCGGCAAAGTGCGAGTCGGACTCGTGCGCGAAGGGTTCCGTATCATTATCAATTTATCGTTAAAAAATACAGTTAAATCAACCTATCTTAAAAACTATAAGAGATAATTTAGTCAAACCAAAAATCGTTGATAGAGTTTATTAATATGCACAACATAATTTTTTTTTAGAATTTTATACTACGTAGTTTAAGAAATAGAGGGGGGGGGACACATTTTTCAGACTTTGAGAGCTGATATCTCGAAAACGTAAATTAAAGTGTGATGTTATAAACCTGTATATCATTTTCAAAGACCTTTCTATTGATATCTCACACGTTTGTATACATCTAAAAAAAAATTCTATCCCTCAGTTACATGTATGAAGGGCCTCAACCCCAATTATTTTTTTACAATTTAGTATCATCATTCTGTAGCGGTTAATACATACAACACATATTCTTACCAAATTTAATTACTGTAGCATTTATAGTTTCTGAGTAAATCGGCTGTGACAGACGGACAGATGTACAGACGGACAGACGGACAGACGGACAGGCGGACATGACGAATCTATAAGGGTTCCGTTTTGCCATTTTGGCTACGGAACGCTAATGAAAAAGTGCACAATACCAGTGTGTGCAAAACCATTGTAATATTTTAGATAGTAGGTACATATTTAATTTTATAGAATACATTTATGAACCGCGAATGCCAATGATTAATAGGTACCATAACATTTTTTGACTTGGTTAAGCCACGTTTTCACTTACTGTTCTGAGCATTCACGCGTTCGTGGGCTAACGAACGAACATTTTGCTATGTGAAATCCTGTTTTCATCTGTCCTAGAACTAACAAATGCTCGCTTAAAACAGTAAGTGAAAACGTTGCTTTAGATAATTACAAAATGTTGCATACAATATTATAAATATAATAATTTACAAAGTAATGTCAACATATTTATCACAATGACCGTTTCACCAACTGCCACCCTGTAAATGCAGAGCAACGTCATCTACTTACGATGCTGTCTATAAAATGACACAAGTGCTATTATGGATAAATGGGTATAGCATGAATAACTTATATGTACGCTTATAATAGGAGTGTTCGTGACTAGATAAATGGCGGATAAAAATACGGGAGCAGAAAAAACACTTTACACGAGTGTATCCTGAAACCGGTCAATTGGGGCGTGCTTGTGAGTGAAGCCTCGTGTTGTACATTGTTTTGTTTTCCCACGCCCTGTAATATCCCTGGTAGAGAGCTACTACGAGACTACTGGTTATCGAATATAAATATTTAGTATCGGGGTTTGAAAAATAAGATTTTTGTCGGATTTTTTTTTGGTAAAACAGCGAAACGAGATACTCTTGTCATTGTGCACTTTTTATAGTTTTGACGTTGTTTTAGGCTTATGTTAGTGATAAAAATATGTTTAGTATAATTTTGTAATAATATGTGTTGAAATTTTTATTAACTACCTACAATGCATTACAATGGCAGCCGATTAATTGAGGCAATACAATCACGTCTATAAATATGTACACACTTTGGAACTTATTACTAGAGGAAGAAGGTTCAAATTTGAATATAGTTGTCAACATATTTATGGATGCGACTATATCTATATCCTTATTTAGTGGCAGTTTTCAACAACGACGAATAAGCTGTGAATGTTAAGATATAAAAATGATATAAACAGTTCTCTAAATAATATTTTATGTTCATTAATTATTTGATTTATCACGAATAGGTACTCAAATAATCGATGATTCCCAACATTAGTTACCTACAATTACCTACCTTCATTTTACCTTTCCAATGTGTTAAGGAGAACACAAATATGTACTACATACTTTTGTTACACTGAAAAGGGTCCTGCTCTTCAATATGGAGCAAACATACCTCAAACTTCCTAGGTACTATTAGACCAACTTTCAAAATCATCAAATCAATGATAAACACACAAATAAATGTCCTCGCCGGGGTTTGAACCCGGAACTTCCAGCTTCGTATTCACCCATCACTACATGAAGATGGTCGTAGTTTAGTCGATAAATATTTTCCTCGAATAGTTATTTAATAGTTATTTTATTCAAATTTACTCCTAACAAAATAAACTTTCACGGTTATTTTCGAATAAAATACGTATGTTATAATAATAAATAAGTAAATAAAAATATACGTTTTGTTAAATATATAATTTATTTATTTCATAATAGGATCTCAATTTACACATAATAAATCCACCGCAGGCTTCGTCAAGATGCTACAAAATGGAATCAGCAACAAGCTTCGTCATACTCACCAATGACAATATCCGCAACAGGCTTCGTCAATAGAACACAAAAAAAAAGGAAATGTTAATTGCAATCCCCGCTCCGTCCCGCACCCGGTCCAAAAGTCCCCATCACACCGGCTGCGTTACCGCGCTGTATAGCCAGGGATATCTGTTGAACCAAATATGAGCCGGAACGGGGGTCACAACCACCGTCTCTCAGCCGCCGACCTAAGTCCCTCACGAACTTTTTAGCCTCCAGAGCCCAAGGCCCCCCAGTCTCGACCGCTACCGGTACAAAGTCGTACATTGGTTCCAGGGCAGAGTACTTGGAATGTTTAATTTTGGCCGCATACTCCGCAGCCAACCCCGCGGATCGCATAGTGTGGCTCAAGTGAGAAGGCGCAAACGTACTGACGCACGTTGCATCCCACAAGAGGCACCGACCCCTCTGCCATGGAACCAATGTCAAACCATCCGGTCGTTTGCCGTCTATCCGGCACAGCCCTGGAGGCTCCAGAACACAAGGCACGTTAGCCCTTACCAAAGTCCGGCGAATAAGGTCATTAATGGCAAAAGAAACGTTTTACGTTTTGTTAAATGTCCTAACATAGGTAAGTACTAACCCCTTTATTCATAAACGTTTGTTAACATAACAAGCCTCTAATAATTGTTTGTCCCTTTTGCTCTTATGGACACATTGTTTAAGACCGAAAGGGACAAACAATTATTAGCGGCTTGTTAAGTTAGCAGACGTTTATGAATAAGGGGGTAAGATTATAATAATATTTTTCTACTCCTGACCTTTTTTTTGCTAGTTACATAGCTAAGCACACTATTGTAAAGATATACATAATTACATCTGTCAAAAGTCTATAGTCTATTCCTCAAAAACGCACTCTCAGCCGGTATCGTAATGTCGCAGCGTTGTTCGGTAAGAGAAGGCACGCGAGATATATGGGTGTCTTTCGCTGCCAGACGTCGTCACACCTATGATAGACGCCATATTAAATTTGTTCCGATCTTCAAATTTTTACACTGCTACCAACATTAGTACCAGATTATTTATTACAATAATTATAAATTAAAATAATACAACGTTAAAATATAATTTTAAAAGAAAGGTTGTGTTTTTTAAATTATTAATGTTATAATTATAATATATTTTTGTACCAATTACAAATTTCATATTATGCAAAATTATTTTTACCTCTGGCAACTAAGCACGGTCTTAAAAGCAAACTTATCCAAAGACAATGACAGCTATATTAAAAAAAAACCTTCCCGCTTTCCGCTAGCAGTTGAAAGTCCTACCGCGAACTTCGAAATTGAGTTTCGATCATTTGTCTCTGTCACTTCAACAAGATTATTATTAGAGTGACAAAAACGGATGCTCGACTTTTGCGAATTTCGAAGTTTGTGGACGGCCCCCAGTTCTGTAGATTTGATTTGAGTCGATTCGCATAGTTTATGCAAATTTGCAGTGCCTAAAAAATGTGATTTGTTTCATTATAATTATTAATTTCTAATGTTTTGCCTGCTACTTTTGGGACTGCAGGAAGGTATGTATGAGCTAACAATATTGTTTTAGTTTGTTTATATATAGATACATACTAGGTGTTTATTGGTGAACTGAAAAAGATGTGTTGCGCTCAGTAATGTATGATATTTTATTAGTTCTGTGTATGCTATGCCACTTAGTCGTAGAAAAAGTATAGTATGCAACGTTGTATTATTAGTTCAAAAAATGCTCGCGACGTCTTTAATTGCGATACTCGCCCTTCGGGCTCGTATCGCAACTCACGCCGCTCGCATTTTTTGACCCCTTATAATACCACTATTGCATAAAATACTATAATCACATGTCAAAAGTGAAGTGATCGAAGGTGACTAAATATTATGTAATAATGTCTCACATTATTTTATTTATTAATAGTTTCATTCTATTTTAGTTAAAATTACAGCTATTATTTAATGCAAAGCACTGATTTTTCTCTCGAAAATCACATAAAGTGGGCGTAATCTTAATGCCTGCAATCAGGCGAACAAGGAGGCGAGGAGGTGGTACAAAGGTTGTGAAAGTGGTAGGGGGAGGTAATTAAAGGCGTTTATCTACCTCAGGTGTCCCTAATTACCAAGATACGGAACTATGCTGACAGATGCATTGTCTGGTAGATGCGTTAGATGTGTTGTTTGGAGGGTTTTTTTTTAATATCAAGGATTTTAATGGGTAAATACTTGTTAATTCTTAGTCAACTCATAGGTAGATAGGATCAGGGGGTAAGGCACATTAAAGGGTCGAATGCAAAAAAAATTACAGTCGACGTGCAGTGCCAAAAACATATTTACACAACCAAGCCTCGTAAGGCCCACCATACTATTTTCTTTAAATCTTATTTTGAACCTTGCTTTGTAAGGAATAGTGGTGAACTTCGTTTGTTTGGGAATATAACCAAACAAAGGAAATGCGACTTTATTAAGTTTATGAAAGGTTTAGATTTCATTGAAATGGAGTGTACATTGTAATGTACATTGGGCCTTAAGAGGTTAATGTCAAGGCAACAAAGCCGTATAAATATATTTTTAGCGCTTTAACCATAATTATATATTTGACGTCGACGGTACATAGTTAACACCTTTTTCAGAACAAAAATCACGACAGCGACAATTGTGTTACGAAAGTAAGTTATACAAACCATGTCATATACTCTGTTCAAAACCTTCAGTTGTGGTAAAAGGGGCCAATTTAAGACGTTGTTTTAGTGTTACACAAAAATAATTTACTTCGTAACACAAAAATTATGACGTGAAATTTTATTTTAATTAAATATAGGGGCATTGATGTTTTTTTTTTTCAATCGACCCTAAAGCACCAGTTCCACTAACGGCGATATGAACGAGCAGCAAAAAGCGATGGCGAGTTTTTTCTTTGCGGACAAGTGCATTCTCTCAGAAAATGTAAGTACTCGCCAGCAGGGTGAGTAACAATAACAAGCGAACCACTATAAATCTTTTGCTCGTTTCCTAGGCGAGGAATCAGTCGATAGCTCATCGCTTACTCGCCTTTAGTGGGATGAGTGCCTTACAAGCCAACCCAGCATCGACTCGGTGCATTCTTGGGCTAGTCGGTACCTATATAAGTAACAAAAGAGCTGCATATACTAGCTAGTACACGTAACTACATTACCTACTTATAATTATTTAACGTTACAATATTGTACGATTAGTTATTTCAAAGCGGAAAATAATAGTAGATTGTACAATAAGGGCATAAAGTGACATTTTTATCCGAGGCAAAATAGTACTTAGACGAGGGTAAAAATGGACATTTATGCCCTTGTTGTACACTCTGCTTTTCACTTCGTTTGCGAGGAAAGTAAAACACATTTTTCACTGCAATTTACACAACGAAGTTGTCGTAAAGCGAAAGAAAAAAACAAAGTAACTTTTTTCGTGGTGTAATAAATTTACCTATTGATCTTTCGAAAAGTAAAAAAATACACTAAATATAATTACAATGCCACATCTAAGTGCTGGTTGTACTTAATCTTCAAAATGAGCAAAAACAATTCCCAACATTATCTTGGATGCTGAAGCAGCAGTGCAGATATTTATGAATACGTATTTGTGCTAAGTAAAACAACATTAGATATTTTATGATCACTTGTATTCTTTAGGTGCAAAATAGACGTTTCCTACAATGATTAATTTTGTCTCTAAGAAAATATGATAGATTTTGTAAATGTAGGTAAAATGTATTTCTGATTCCCGAGTAAAATGCCTATGACATACTAAGTAACGGATTAACTCTAACTCGTTTTCATACTATGCACAAATTGTTGTGTTGACTAAATCATAGAACTGTACATATTTTCAAAGAAAATTTCCAGAGTGTGCCATTTACCTTACCTACGAGTACATAATATAAATATGTTAAAACTCTTATAGGGGAGCACACGTCACGAAACGGCCTATTTATATTCAAATTCATTTTCTTAAGGATTCCGGAGAAGATTGCTTTTTGATTATGCCCTTATATCACGTATTTGGTTTAATTTCCGAGCACCCTTTTATGACTAAGCAACAGAGCGTGACGTTATCACCAATCCCGAGCTACTTTACTTAAAAAACTAAAGTTAAAGTATATTTCGGACGAAACACACTAGCACCGACCAATAGGACCGACCGTGATAGCCTGCTTTAAGTATCGTGAAAAACCTAACGTTACCAATACTTGCAAAGTCATAGTACGGCTACAGGACTTAATCACTTTATTATTATTTTTATGGCATGACGTATGTATGATGGGCGTTAAGTCCGTGGTCGCAGGAAGATCGATAGTGTTTAAATTAGTGCATTATGATACAAGTGCGAAAATAATCATAACTTATAAGCGATCGAGTCGCGGCCGCAGAGAGTTTTAAATCGACACGATTTATAAATTTCCTTTTAGCACGTGCATTGTACGACGTTTTTCAGTACAGATCGGCCCTCCGAAGTTTCGACCTGACAAAAAATAACAACATCTCGCACTAGTAAAAAAACACCAGCTGACAGAAAAAATATTTGAACTTAGTTCTGTTATTTCTGGGTTACAGACATGGTTCCTACCCCTTATAATTTTAATATTATGAATTATCATTTCAGAAACGTAATTAAATTGGTATTTCGTTTGCATAAATTAATCTAAACTAACAAAAAATTATGGATAACTAATTAACTAGTCAACTAAAAATCCTTGCTAGATTTAACCACATTTCGAATTTCTAATCCTACATTGAATAAACTAGGAGAACTGGTATCCCTATTCACAAGAAAATATCATTACTAGGGTTTCCTTTATATAATTTGGTCTCGGAATCCATACAGAGTATTAATATTACGATATCATACTTGCACTGGTGCTTTTGAGGCGAGTTAGTGAATGCTTTCGAAATAAGTTCCAGATCGAACTGGCTAAGCTCGCCCCATGAACTAGTTGTTAAACCTCTGAACCATTAGATTGCTCCGCAGTCACAGGGACATTAAGTATTGGTCAAAGATTAGTAAGATTATAGACATAGACATGAATATTTTCAGATTTCAGCGAATAAATTCCTACACAACATTTTCGACAATTATTCGTACAGAAACTTCAATGAAAGTCTTGTGTAGCCATACTTCAATTGAATACGTATATTCCGTTGCTTAGTAAATTTATAAAAAAATGTGTCACCGTTGGTTTAAATTAAAATTGAATCATGACATTTTTTATTTCAAAAGTTTTTTAACGGTTATATCAATTTCAAATGTGTATCGCAAACGACTTCACTACGCTAAGTGTATAAGTTTACAAAATACACACCTACCCGGTGAAATACAATAGATAGATGTCTTTGTAAAAACACAATTGACCGTTTACAACCATTTCCGGGCACTGATGACCGTCTATCAACTAGGTATGGCATTTTTGATTATCGTTTTATAGCAAGCGGATACTGCACTTTAAGGGTTTTATTACGTTATGTGAATTATCTATTACAATACTAATAAAATGTCACTTGAGTGATGTGAGGCAAAGCTGTAAGTAACCGAAACAAAAACCAACTAAATAGGTGCAATATTAATCGCTAGTCTTAAATTATCTAGATACTACGTGAAATTATAAATAAAATCAAACGGTCAAACTGACACGTGTGTCACTACACGCGACATATTTCGGGTAGTCAAGGTCTCCATTATAAAGCACTGAGCCCGAGTTCACGCCAAGCGACTCGCGAGCGCGGCGTGACAACTAAATGAAAATAGTGAAATTGTATCCATTGCAAAATATTGTCCACTCTATTCTATTTATCAGTTAGTCTACGCCCCTTCAGGATAATTGCCTCATGCCTTATTCATGGCGCATACGTCGTGCGCGGAAAATGCTAAACTTTCGGCGCAACGATTTATGACGCAGCGACAACACGCGTTTTATTAAACGTGTGGTAAAAGGGTAAAAGCTGAGGGTAGTTGACGATTGATACGTGACGTTTTCTTGTTATCTGGTTTTTCCTTCATCTTATCTCGGTTTTCGGCTATTGTATACCGGGTGTCGCAAGACTACGTGATATGAAAAAAGTACCGTCAACATAGTTGGCGGACTATTTTTAGGTTAAAAGAAACTATTATCTGTAATTTAGTTTCAATAGTGAGTAATAGTACTGCATTCATATAATTTACTTATTATACAGTTATTTTAGAAAGTACAATCAGCAGCTTTTTTTCAGTTTGTCACGTTTTCATTGGTTGGATTCTCTGACGAAGCAAGTCATTTTCAGAATATATTTTAGTATGTCTTTTTAATAGAAAATGAACTTTATTTTTAACAACATTTCCTTTTCCACCTTGATTATATAGTATTGGAACCTTTTCAAAGTCCCTACATAAAACGAGTATTGTTTTAGCAAATTGAAGTTAAAAAGTAATTGTAGACTTACCGGAGATGTATGTAACCCATAAATCTAATTCATGTTTATTTCTTCTCTAGCTATTTAATCAGTCATTTAATTTACTGAAAACCAACATTGTCATCATACATTAAAACATTGTCTGCGGAAATTCATTACTAGTGAATTAGTGATGCTTTAATGGATTTACATGCTATTTTAAAAATTAACAGTATTGTATTATTTTTTCTAATTCTCAAACGCGTCATTATACACATTAATATCTAGTTACTATTAGCAGTCGTTTAAAAAAATCATGCGCTCGACTATTTGTAATAAATAAGGCATTAAGCACTACGGGGGTTTTTAATAAAACTCACTATTTTGACCCTTTCATTAAACAACACAACTTGTGTCTTAATGCATCTCATTATGCAGAACTCACAAGCTACCAAAAGTAACACAAGTATCAAAAAAATTAGCCCGTCAATTATAATTCAATAAAGTAAGGACAACGCTTCACTCCGTCCCATCAGTTAAATCAAACTTTAGTACATCAGCCTCATCAGCCAACTCATTTATAATTCATACGTTTAATTTATCCCCTCTCTTCTCGTTTACGACATAAATTGGTTAATTATTGCCGGTTATATCGTTACCTTGTACATTTGAAGATCGTGTAATTTAATTATAATCAATAATTAATGTGAAAACGCGTTTTGGCTTTCTAATGAAATTTATTATATGCGTAAAATCATACAATGTGTATGTTGGTACGAACATTTGTATTAAATATGAGTCTGTGTTTCATGACATCGGGTCTGATGTCAATGCTGATGCTGCTGCGAAATTTGTACGGATGTAATTTTAAAATTAATTGTCTTTTTACATTGTATTCTCGTGGAAAAGTTAGAATCGATAATGCTGTTACAGTAAATTTCAATATCCATAACTATTCACTTGATCTGTACCGTCTGTGATTTTTATCATCCTAGGCAAAAACGGGATTATTTCATGCGACGTCCTCCCGTTAGTGAGGTAAAATAATTGATTAAAGAAGACAGTAATAAATGTAGAATATCGACCGAGTAAGTACATTTTATTATTCTGTGACAAATATAACTGTATTTAACAAGAACAAGCGGAGACAGCAACACACGCTTCAGATATCATTGATATTTTACTAATACAAAAATAAAAAAAAAAGAATATAAGAACTCACTTATTTCCAAAAACTTCCTGGATAATAAATTAACTATTTTGTTTTAAAGATGGCATATTTCAGAAGAATTAAATTAACATACCTATGTTACAGTGACCAAACATTTAAATAATTAACTTAACTTAACTTTTGTACATAGGGTGCAAAGGAAATATTTCTAGCTGACAATAGAAATTAATTGTTCACTAAACCCTACAATCTAACTAGTGCGCAAAGCGTCAACGTGTCCGTATGTTTGATATATTATAATTGCGTGCGCGCAGCTCTGCAGGTAAGAGTACTAAGAGTTATTGTTTGCGATATTGCTAATTGAATGTAGTTCAGGACTAATGGTACTGGTTGAGGCTATAGTGGAGCATTTCACGAGTATGTCTCTTATGAAACGCCAATCTTCTAATAAGTCTCAACGTAATACGAAAGCGATAATATTAAAATTGGCGACATATTCTAAACTTTACGAATTTGGTCGGAGTAGTGGCCAAAAATCAGAAACGTGGGGGTAATAGGTAGGTATGCTAATTTTGATTATTTATATTATAATTTCACGGATTGTCATTACTAATTGCACCACCAAAAATATTCTGATATGGCCAAGGCTTATAATATTATAGCCTTAAGCGTGAATAGCGTTTTTAATGAGTTATAAGTTATATTATGAAAAACGTGAATTATTTAGAGCGCTTGAATATTGTCTTACCGATCTCAAAATTATTTTAAAATTGTAACTGACACTCCTGAAATTTAGATCATTTCAACTGTTTTCCTCCAATTTTTGCGATGAATATCTCGCAAGTTGATTTTATTTACTGTTAGATTAGATTTTTTTTAGTTGCTGTCTTTTAAAATACCTATTTGCTATTGAGATATAATCAAACTAAGTTATTGAATATAATCAAATTAGGTAGGTGAGGTTGTAACTGCTCCAAATGTGTCAAAATAAAATGATTTGCATCTACTTGACATTTATCTTTGTTGACCAAATTACTGGATTGTTTGACGGTTTAATAACGACCTGACATTTCTATCGATTTCGTTTTGACCAAGGGACTATAATTTCAAAATGAAGTTCAGTAAACTAGTTTTGCTACAATTGAGTTTATCAATACTTGCCTTATCTTATTCACGTGCTGCAGTTTTAGTTCTTAGCTTCTTGAGTCAAATAGTGCAAAAGATTCAGTACTTAACATTTATTAAATACGCATAAGTTTTTGACTGTCACGCTTTTCAAATAATAACGTATTATATTATAACTAATGCGAGACTCAAACATATTAAAATATTATGAACGCATGTAATTTAAGTCGACGATTCCTCGACATCTTCCGACCTATTAAGAGAGTCCTGGTTCGGAGCACCCTCGGCCAAAGCCTAACGTGTATTTTTTACGTGAGTAACCCGGTTAAAAACTTATTGAATGAATTTTCAAGATTGTCTATAAAGTAAGGTTGGCCGTGTGATGATAGCAACAATGTAGGTACATTAAATTTGTCAACACCCCAACTCCTCCCGTGGGTGTCGTAAGAGTGGACTAAAGAATAGGTGCCACTGAAGGCATTTATTGAAAATGGATGAAAGGTATCAGCATCATCATACAGGACACATTTACTGCGATCGCCAGTCCGATTGTCCAGCTTTATGATTATAGGTATTTACCTCCTAATTCGTCAATGTGCGTAGATAAGAAGAGAGGCCTATATTCCGCTTTAGACTTACTCGATATTGGCTGATGATGATGACGGTCTACAAGGTTTACGTGATAAGAGGCAAACCAGCAGACGAATCGTGTGATGGTAGAAAATGTAATTACTGCTACCCAAGAATATTTGCGATAGATACCGGTAGTTAAACAGAAACACTTTTGAAATAGCGTAAGTATGTGAATATGATTACTTAAAAATTTAGTACACTAAACCACGTTTTCGATATATTTTCTTAAATTTTTGTATGAAAAATTTCTTTCTTATTACCGAAAAATTAGCCCTCCGGATTAGTAAGCTGAAGTGGCAATGGGCAGGCCACATTGCACGCAGAGCAGATGGTCGATGGGGTCGAAAAGTGCTCGAGTGGAGACCACGGCTAGGCAAACGCAGCGTAGGACGTCCACCCACAAGATGGACAGACGACCTTATGAAGGTCGCCGGGACACGCTGGATGCAGGTTGCATCTAACCGGTACATGTGGAGGTCCAGAGGGGAGGCCTATGTGCAGCAGTGGACGTCTTATGGCTGAGATGATGATGATGATGATACCGAAAAATAAAAAAAAACTCGTAAAAAAGGGTCCACGTAACTTCCTGGGATATTTTGGTAAACGTGGTGGATTTTGCGCAAATGACAAATACAATTTAATTGTTTTATTTGTTTGAACCAGATTTTGATCCAAATATTAAATCTGTGCAAGGACATACGACGACGACATGCTAAAGTATGTTTCGAAACACACCACTACTCAAAATTAATAATACACCTTACCTACCTTAATCCCAAGAAACGTGACATTTAAATTAACTACAAAATAACACGTTGCATTGAGAAATATGATTTGTCATAATGTTAATTTATAATTACTAGAGGCCCGTTATTAAGTTGATGTATTTATCAGGCGAGTGAAATATGAAGTGGCACGCCCGGCGCAAACGCAGCGAGGAAGTTATTATTGAATAAAGCTAATTCTATAAGTAATTTCAATATGACCTAGTGGATTTTGAGAATTTGATAATTTCTATCAATAGTTTTTATTCGTTTTGAATAACTACGGTACGGTACCCTACACCGAGCATGGCCCGACATGCTTTTGGCCGTTTTTTTTTCAATATTTACTTAGTTAAATGTATAAAAATATTTATTTAACCTCACTTCCAAACCGCAAGCTAAGGAACGATGGCTGGCACGGGCAATGTTTGATAAATAGAAAACGTGGGGCGTATGCAGAATAAGTGGCTAACTGTATTCCATATGTGCACGTAGCGAGTGTCTTACGTATCCTGTGGGATTGCGGTTTGCGGAACAATGCGGCGTTTTAAAAATATTGTATTCCCAGTTATATTGCAGAATTCAAAAACCGCATCCACTTGTGTTTGAAAGGAATTAAGTCTTGTTAATACCATTGAGCGCTATACAAATCTGTGTGCTCGAGTCATACAATAGGTAATACAATTAGAAAGAAAGAAAGAAAGAAAAACGTTTATTCGAGACAAGAACACAGTACAAACAAAACAAAACAGTAAACATGAAATTTTGTCTCGAAATGGCCAAAACTCAGCATTATGCCAGCAGAGCCAGCGCTGGTCTTCCGTTTTGGCCATTTGAGCTAGACACTGACGATACCGAAAAATGTATACACAAATCACAAATTATTACACACAAGAACTTAAAAATAAATAAAACATAAAAAACATAAAACAAACAAACCTTTGTTGTTTTTGTTGTTGTTTGTTGTTTTTGATACCTTTCAAACAATTGTTTGATAGGTATCAAAAACAGATAGGTAAGTAAATTTAACTTTCTTGAAAACTAAGTAATTTGTTAATTATTTACCAGTAATGTATTTTTCACTTCCGATCCAAAGGGGGGGCCTAATGTTCAATAGTGGACGTCTTATGACTGAAATACGACGATGGTGATGCAAATGAAGAGTGTGCATCCTTTGATCCAGAGCTATAATTTTCTGCTATCAAAGATACAATTATTACAGATGGGATATATATGACCCGTTTAAATAATATACCCCACACTGTATACCTATGTGCTGTATACCTATGTGCTGTATACCTAGGTGAAGGTTTTAAAACTTCTGAAACTTTTCTAGAAGAAAATCCTCCTAGGGGACCTATTCTGACTGCCGAGTCCTAAAATCTCACAGGCAACAAGAATGCACTTATGTTTTGACCACCTTGCTTAAGAAAAGTAAGGAATAGTTATTTAAAAAATCCAAACAGTCCAACGCAAAATTTAAAGGAATAATTTGTCGCCGAATAGCAAACAGACTGGAAAAACAAAACGTTTCCAAACCTGTCCAGTACTGCGACAGAGATTTTTTGCGTGCTACAAATTTTGCTAACCCAATTCTTTTAACGGTTGCAAACAGACAGGTGAGGTTTAACGAGAACACTTGTTTTTTAGTACAGTCAAGCACATACCTGTTATTCACACTTATGTGAAAAAAAAAATATTTGACCTTATATGGACGTTAACGTGAAATGTAAAAGTATAAGTACATAATCATGCTCGCAGTCAACTATTTTCTTTTATTTTACTTTTAATTTTTTTTTGTATACCTACTCAAAGCCCCATATGGCAAAATAAATAACGGTTAGCTTCTGATGTCTCGTATTTTTTTTCTTATAGTTCTACGTACACTGATCAGACATACCAAGGGTTAGTCTCGCGATTGCTTGGAACTAATAGTCGTTGTAAAAACTCTCGGAGAAAGCCAGTAGGACTGTACTTTGGCTGTTGTAATAAAATAATTTTATTACAAAGTATTTTACATACATCACAGTAAGCTATGTCATAGTAAGCGAGATATTTCCTTATTTATTCATAGCATATTACGTTTCTCGAATATGTAACATGTGCTCTCGCCGTTAAGCACTGTGCGCATTAAAACGACGAATCTTCGCGAAGCCTTGTAAAGGCATCTTTACACAGTATCGAAAGAATCTCTCTTGACGATTGATTTCAAAAATATTATATTGTTTAGATTATGGTTGTGACTAGGTACAATTAAAAAAGGAATTTGAGCAAATTATTACTTCTTCTGTGACTTTGGAGACATAGTTTATATAAATTGACATTTTCATTTTTACATAACTATTCGATTTTTTATTTATTAATGCAATAAAAAATGTGCTTGAGATTTATGTGTAGGTACCTAATTTAAAAGCACAAGGTGGAAAAATTCGGCCTTTTCAGGCCAACTATTTTTTTTAAGAACTTGTTAATTTTACTCCTAATCTTAGATTGTGGCTTTCTTATAATAATATATACTTATTGCATATTGATGGAAAGTTGATCAATTGGTACCAATATGGAAACACATTATCTTTGCTGCCAAAGGAGGATGGTCAATTTTGTATGGACGCTGGCCTAAAAACCAATAATGACGAGCCATATGTCATTTGAAAGGTTTTTTCATTGTCTAAAACTTTTTGTACGGCAGAAAATCTCAAATCGTTGTGTGAAAAAAGTTATGGCAAAATAAAAACATCCCACCAATAAGATTTTTTTACTGGTACCTATATATAGGGCTTAAGTTGTATACAACGGTTTTTTAACTTTTTGTTATAAATATACGTAAGAAAACAAATCAATATCAATTATTTACAATAAAACAATGACAACTGTGTGAAAAGTGAAAAAAAAAATGCAAATTGCCCCGCGACAGTTTGTACTCGTAGAAACCGATAAGAAAACCAGAATATTAGCAAAGACGGAAAAATGCAAAATCCATTAGCAGAACCAAAATGACACATGAAAACTTCTAGGCATAAAAAACAAAAATGTAACACAAGATCACACACAGTAAGTAAACTTTCATAGTCTAAAGTGATCTATCTTCATAGTCTAGAGTGAGAGCTTAGTATCAAAAAAAGTATATAGTAACATTTCAAATCATTGAACTATATTTATGCAGCGATAACTTTTTTCACGCAAATATTTGGGATTTTCTGCGATAATAAAAGATTTAGAATTTTGAATAAGCCATCCAATGACATATAGCTTGTCTTTATTGGTCAATAGGCCAATTTGATCACCCTCCTTTACTTGAAAAAGCTGTAAAAATGTAGGTTTTTATTCGATGTTTGAAGTGGAGTCCTTGTAGATAACATCGATAATATTTACCCGATAGGGATACAAAGAAAACAATTCAACTTAAAATAATAAATAATAACTGCATTATTTTGTCTTTTTAACAGACCAAAGAAAAACAATTTGGCACAAATAAACCATTTTTATTTGAATAGTGATATTTCACAATGGTACCTGTGTTTATTTAGACATTTTAGACGAAAACAGAACAGGTCTCAAGGCTATGTATTTGTATACATTTTCATATGTTTATAAAAAAAGTATATTTAACAAAATATACCAATTCTCATTCTACGCCTATTTTTTTGGGGGAATACTGGGTTCCTCTCAAAACAAATTTTTACAAGAAAACTTAAAGTACTTTTGAAAGAAGTTTATTTCCAGTTGTATAACATTCATTTTCATTTCAAGTTTGCATTGTCATTTTATCAACAAATTAACAAACTAAAAGTTTTCTAAAAAAAAAGATTGTATGTTGAATAAAACGTTAATATCAAATAATGCAAGTGTAAATAGGGTTTAACTCAGAGTGCGTCGAGGGTAAAATGTAATATTTCCGCATTACAGCCCTTCATAATCACTACACTCGCGGGACAACCTCCACTCCCCGACAAAGAAAAATAAATAATATTACAATTTACTTCACATTTTATATGCAAAATTATTAGAAGTAGGTATCTTATGTTATTTCTAATTTAATAGAAATTTACCGAATGCACTTACAGCCAATGAAATTTTGGATCTAGGGCCTATTTCTCGAAAGCTTGTAACTTGTAATACAAGCAGCAGTCCTTATTTATGTAATTAATAGTGTTAAAAAGAGACTTCCACTTGTACTACAAGTTACAAGCGTTCGAGAAACGGTCCCCTAAAGTTATACTTTTAATCTACCTATTGGCGAAACAATTAAATACTACTGATAATAGTATAGTGGCTTCTTGTAATTATACTACAATATACATACAACGTTCATGAAATTCTAAAATTTTATGAAAAGTCAATAACTCAATGTTTAGTTATTATCAAAGTAAACAGAAAATAATTCACAAATCATTATTTCATGTAAAATTTAAAAAAAGTTATTCTGAGTTGTAGTCTCTAAGCGCGGCCGCATAAGTGCGCTCCCGCGGGACCCACTTTATTTGATTGGCTCTAATGACCTCCGTGATTCACTGTAGTCTCTTACGGGTGTACTAGCTGAGTGCAAGCGGAACACGCGGTGTTTTACCTCGCATACCTGGTATAACTCGGGGCATTTATACGAAAGTGATGTAGCAAAATATTTTATCGACTAAAAATATATCGATGTTACTGTGAATGACAACATCAAAATGTTATTCGGCATAAATAAATATTAGGTACTTACTCTTCAATTACAATAAAAAATAAATTTAAACGGGTAGTTACGCCTTTATTTTAAAATAGTTTTCAAAATATACAATTAATATTAAAATATGAATGTTTACTCGTAAATTGTCATTTTGATTAAAATGACACCTGCATACTTTTACTATCTGAAGAGGCCCGATATCAGATATGACATCGAACCTCTGTACTGTAATCGAGAATCATCTTTTATTACAATTATATCGACATCTTTTTAATCGACATCAAATCCCTATAACTTGCCCCCAGTTATCCCAGGTATGCTCATAAGGAGTGGAAACCAAGCGATTGTAGCATCGTGACAGTGAACATGTGTATTTTTGAACTTTAAGAGCCTGTTTACACTAGCGATTCACTTGGGCGCTCTATTTCTATATAAAATTGCACGCGGCGAACTCGCGACGATAATCACGTGCAATTTTTGTATACAAATCGCTTTTAAATCGCTCAAGTGAATCGCTAGTGTGAACAGCAGTGTTATTCACTAAGGAAGCCGCCTAGCTATCAGCGCTGTGTCAGCGCTGCGGCAGCGTCGATCCTAAAAATGGTATTAACTAATGCACTTTAAACGACACTAGCGCTCGGCGACGAATGCGGCGTGAGCTGGAACTACACTGCGTCGAGAGTTACCACCTACAGTTCGACGACGAGCTGTTCTACGTTAGTGAATACCGTGCGTCGAATGTATGAATAAGATAATAGCATAGCAGGCCCTAAATCCCATCAAAAATATTACATGTAAAAAGGTCTCACAACTATTCCCTCTGGTCGTCGGGTGAGAATGCAATTGTGCCATATCCATTTTCAAGCAAAATCGGTTTTTGATGGTTCTTGATAGAACATTTTTTTTGGAGTTTATAACAGTAATCGATTTTTGAAAATTCTTAATTTTTATTTTAAAAAATCATACATTTTTGGGCCATATCCTCAAACCGCAATAAATAGTGATTACAATATTGTGCCATGTCCGGACATGACACAACTTTACGGTTAACAGCTATTTATCAGTGTGCCAAGCGACTAACCGATCAACATTTTTGTGACATAATCCATTAATCGATTTAACTGTATCGATTCGATACTTTTATTTTTTTACCCTCTCTTTTGATAAATGACAATAAAGAAGTTAAGTTTGATTTAAAATGATTTGTGTCATTCATACTTCAAGCTTTTATCTTAATAAGTTGGTGGTATAAATACGTAATATGTATTTATAATTACGAGTACCTACATAACCATAAATTGTAAGAAATGACATATACTACAGAAAAAGTGACCGAACCCCCTATGACCAGGCCCCTATACCACAAAACTTTACAAGCGTACAATTCTACAAAATTGTCAACTTTTTGTATGGGAATTGATACAATTTTGTAGAATTGTACGCTTGTAAAGTATTGTGGTATAGGCCACAGGACTGGAATCGAACCAGCGACCTCCTGCTTTCCTGCCATGCCATGCCATGTAAGTCCTAGCCACAGCGGGCCTCGGTCACTATTTCTGAAGTACATTATTATAATTATGACATGTCTTTTCATTTATAGAGCGTGTATGTAGGTACTTAAACTGTCATATTATTAGTTAATAAGAGATGTCATTCATTAGTAAACGTATTTTAAGCTGTTCTTATCGATATTTTTTACATTAGCACTAACTAGATATCGATAAAAAATTTATCGGATCACAAAATAGAGAAGGTGACTTTCTAGTTTCTTCTATTAGATGGTACCTATTTATAAGAAAGTAAAAAAAATATTCAAATAAATATTGGGATCAATATTGCACCATAATCACGTGTATAATTATGTCTTCATATTCGAGATAAATTATCGTCTTGACTTGGAATAAAATCTACTCGTAAAATAACTTTTATTTGCATAAACAATTGCTTTTAATGTCTACGTTTCTTGACATTTCACTAACATTTTGTGACACATCCATAACTTTGTGTCATATCATACATAGCAAGTTAAACATTTTCTTACAAAAAGGGATATGGCAATTGTAAAACTACTTATATCTCATGACTATTATAAGTTAAACATTAATTGTATATAACAAAAAATAGTAAATTAATATACTAAAGTGTCAGTTATGTTAAATATTGCAAAATTATAAGACATTCCAAGAAATATTTTTTTTTGTTTCATTTCGCTCTCCTCTAAACCAAGGCAAGTGGCGTATAGCACAATTGCATTCTCAGCCGACGTGGTAGTAACTGAAAAAGAAACCAACTACGTTAAACAATTGATATTATAACTTTTTTTTAGTTTAATAACTACTGCGTTGGGAGACATGCAACTTTTAACATGAAATGTTTTTGATAGGATCTCATCTCTTTTCGTAGGTAATATCCTATTTGTTTCTTAAC
>JALPQI010005310.1:0-67491 GCA_025490895.1 Thaumatotibia leucotreta | reverse complement strand
TAACTAAGTCTTTGAAATACAACAAAAGTCAAATACGACACCGACACCTCATTTTTTTTTAAGATTGACCTGTTTGAAAGTTGCAAATTTTTTATTTAAAAAAGCGATATTAGACGACGCGGTCGGTTGGGTCCAATTAATCGCATGCAGTGATCGGGGCCGACGGATCGCGCCGTATAATACTGCTATTTAAATATTATTTTGAGTAGTTATTATACATTTATTTTAAATTATATAATTTAAATACCTAATTATAACTGCAAAAATTTGCCAATCATTTTTTTTTTATACTAATATTACTTACAGATAATTATTGGCTAAAAGCCAAGATGCCAGGTCACAACCCTATGTCAAATGAAAATTAAAAAAGAGGTACTTGCCGGCCTAGGCCGGCAACGAGCTACTTCCCGGCCACTTTTTTGGCACTTAACTACAACATTTCATTGCATGTTTGAGAAAACCACAATTTATCTTAGGTATACGAAATATAAGATCAAGATGTTAGGATTAGAAAACAACGTGCGATTGTAGTCGTTAAAAAAAGCAAGTGACATGACACGACTGTCGTGCGAGCCAAGCGGCAGCCCACTGCCATACGCCTGCGAAATGTACCAAAACTGCGTAGTGATTTCCGGCTGGTAATGTTACAGTGTGTGACACTTATCAAGCTGTCACTTTTGTATTTAAGAATAATAAGTATAGTACTTTTCCAATAGACTGTTGCATAACATTTCATATATTTTCCAGAAATGTAAGTCTTCAGCAATCCCTGTAATACTGGAATCCCTCCAAGTGCTCTCAGCTATAGCGTTCCACCACTTGCCGGATTTGCTACAACCGCACTTAACACTGCTGGCGGATGTTCTGTTCGAGATGTTGCAACATGAGCATCAGGATGTGACCCTGCAGGCTGCGAAGACTGTTAGCATCATTGGAGACGCTATACAGAAATTAGGTAAGGCTCAATATTTTTCCTGTGGCGGGAAATACACTGAGGGTTTGAGCGAGACAATAAATAAATAATGAATATCATGGGGCATTTTACACAAATAAACGTAGTCCCACTTACATGGTAAGCTCAATTATGGATTGTGATTTGGGTACCGAGCGACAATATATATATAATAGATACTTAAATACATAGACAGCCATGACCAAGGAACAAATATATGTAATAAAAAATACACAAATAATGTCCTCGCCGGGATTCGAACTCGGAACCTCCAGCTCCGTA
This sequence comes from Thaumatotibia leucotreta, assembly GCA_025490895.1. NCBI lineage: Eukaryota > Metazoa > Arthropoda > Insecta > Lepidoptera > Tortricidae > Thaumatotibia > Thaumatotibia leucotreta. The sequence goes on along the minus strand of JALPQI010005310.1, from coordinate 66,257 downwards.
GGTCACTACCAACTAGGCTACGGAGGCTGACGAACAATGATCTATACATGCATAGCGCTGTCTCACACCGACGCTCCATACGGATTTGTATCACGTGACTAGCGCCTACCTAAGCTCGCGTTGAACACAACAAATCCCTAAAGTATTCGTCTGTCAAGTAACATGCGTCTGTAAAAATGCGGCAAATATTTAGACCTAAAGGGTTGGTCGCTCACTTTTTAATAACAGGATTGATTTTTTCAGACCATATTTGTATATGTATACGACCTTTGGCATGCCGAATACTGTAAGAACAGTGTTCACTACTCGAGGTTTTTCGTGCGGCCGTTGCCTTGTGATGTGCTCAGTCTGTGTGAACTCTCGTTTTTTTGTAATTGGGTGAATCAACTTTTTTCTGTATTTATTGCCATAGTTACGGTCGCCTGATTCACGTTGGTTTTATGAAAAATTATGCTACTTAATTTATGCAACATGCATATGGTCCATGTTTGTAGATGGCCCATCAACGAAAGAGTTTATTAACACCAGAGAAATGCATGTTTACATAGTCGCGACCGTAACCATGGTAATAACAGACAGAAAAAAGTTGATTCACCCAATTAATGTGTCGACAGGCGCAGTTATGATTCATTTAACTTTTTTTCTTTACTCCAGAACAAACAAATGAATCTCCACCAGTCAGCCAATGTGTGTACATGTGGCAGAAACTACTAACCCCATTATCGACGGTATTGCAATGCCACGACAATCCGCAGTGCAAGGCGGTCGTTTGTGACTGTATAGCGAACATAGGCGAGCGGTCTTTCAAGGAGCTGCCGGTTGGTATTCTGTAAAAGCTGTAGGTTCTAAAGTCTCCACTCCATCAGTTACTATTTTTCTTAGTCATGGAATTCTTCTATGTCTGTCGGAGTAATAAAATTCGAGGGTTCCGTGGTCAAACCTGATAAGTCGAGGTACTATTTCATTGAAATAATAACCTCATGTCAGTGTCATGTAGTTGGTATTTTAAAAATTGGTTTGATCGACTTATCGGGTTGGACCACTCAACTCTCGAAATTATAACTATTATTTGGAGCCTGTCGTGTCCGACAGCTGGCCAAAGGCCTCTCCCCAATTTCTCCACTGATCTCGGTCAAGCGCAGTGTGTGGCTATTCCTCTATAAAGGAGTCTAGTTAATCCCGCTATCGCCGGTGGGGTCGGCCTGTTCGTGGATTAGAGTTTTTGGGCTCCCACTCTGTGGTGATTTTGCCCCATAAATCATAAAAACTGTAAAAACTTCAAAAACTGAGGGAATATCTGTCTATACATATTTTGAAATGAAAAATAAACTAGGTTGTTCTCTAAGAGTAAGAAGACTTATATTTAAATACTTGTTGAAAAAGATTTATTAAAAAAATCATTGTTACTACGAGCTTTTTCACTTTTAGGAACACCCAATTAGTATGACATTAAAAACCCTTAATTGCAGTAGGTTTGTAACAACAAGCCCTAAATTTCAATAAATCTCGGTTTTTGTGTTCATTTTATAAACTATAAACGAGATTTTAATATAGATACACCTTAAATTCCATAGATATCGTATTTAATTGCCGTTACAAACTTGACTGGAATTAAGGTTTAAATGTGTGTGCAGCACAAACAGGCGCGGACGTATCGGATTAAATATAATTATCTACTTTCACGACAACAAAAATAAGTATGGATCTTGTGAATCAATGTTATAGTTGTAGGAAAAATGAATTGACCTGAATTATTTTAACCGATTCAATTATTTATATTGGTTTTACAGCGACATCTACAAGTGCTATGCTGTACATTGCTGGTCGGGTCATGCAGCGATGAGGAGGCGGCGGTTCGAGCGGCAGCGGTGCGTGCGCTCGCCATGACTGTCATGTTCCGCACTCTGAGAGAAGTGAGTTAATTGTGTCTCTAATGGCCTGGCCACGACATTGGTCTAAAGCGACCAGCGGGGCGGAAATTCATACGTGTGAGAGGGAGTTCCGATATCACACTCGCTTCAAGTTATGGATTCGCTCGTTGCCGGTCCCCTTAGACCAATTACGCTCCAGGGTGCTTAGCCAAGTTGCCAATCGCTAGCGCTTAATCGTCAATCGTAAACGAAAGGCAGCTTTCGCAGTTGTTAGTTTATTCCATTCATGCCCTGAGAGAAATGAGTCAATTGTGTCACTAAATGTTAAAGCTTAGTCAAACACGCTTTTTGAGAGCGCGGCGTGTGCTGGGTGCTGCGGCCATATATAACACGGAAGTCTAACGCCAGCTCGAAAATGCCCCCAAAAACAATTGTTCAATTTTGAAAGACATAGCGCTTTTCTTAACACCGGGCATATTGGGCGCAACGTCTTTGACAAACAGGGATCGGATACCGGTTATCCATACAAAATAACGGTTCGAATTCCGTTATTTTTCGTTCTTCGGCTTATAATTTTTTTTGTTAATGGAGTAATTGAAAAATATGATGTTAATAATTACATAAAATGTTGAATACCTACTACATAAAGAGCGCAAAACATTTTAAAATATTGAGCTATATCGAGGTTTTTCTAAAAAACCGGATCCCTGTTGACAAATGTTTATAGAAAGCTAATCAAAACTTTGATGGACCAATTACTATTTTGAAATGGCTGTTTAAGTTTTTATAGGTTGATATTGAAATGCATTACCGTGATGTATTGAAGAGAGGGTGACACTCAACTAAATTAAGGACCGTTTTGGGAAGGCAATTTAGTACGGCGTGCGGCTTCCATGTTTTATTTGTTCGTATGCGAGATGCGTTGAGAGAGCGGGAAAGAGAGCTGTATTGCGCACTTGTGCCATCTTGTTCTAATTGCGCCCCGCTCACGCTGCGGTCTCATAAAGAGTGTTTGATCATGCCCTATCTACTGCCTCTCATCACCATCCCCAAATGACGTTGCAACGACCGTCCCACCATCGTAGGATGCGACCCGGCCACAGCTGCAGTAGCGGAAACGCAGGAGCAGCCACACATACTCCAGGAGGAGTATAGTTTGTATAGGTATCCATCAGACATTCACCATGCCCTACAACCTTAATAGCGAGCATCCAGCGGCGCGTCCGAAGAGTCGTTCGAGATGCGTCCAAGGAATTTGAACAGCGTGCACTCGGGCCACCCGCGTACATTTGCATTTGTTTAACTTGAACGCCATGTCGCACGGCCCACTCTAGAGTCCACTCGGTTATCACTTAGGATGGGTAGCACCAAACAGTTTGTCAGCGATAATCGCCCTCTAAAATGTATTGTATCGTTTCGTAGTAATCTAATGAGTAATGTTGATCGGCCTATCAAGTGTGCTTTGTGCAGCCCGCTGTAATATATTCTTCTCGGACGCGTAATAGATACATACATATTTATTCCACGTGCTTTCTATTGGACAACATCAACAAAATAATTGAAGTAGGGAGAAATACGCAATCATATATACAGGTATAAACACTCTTAATAGATTTGTTTACTGGCTACTACTACACAACCTCATCGACTGACGATTTTTCATCTTAATTTGCCCCTATTACACATTAGACTTTACTCCGAGACTATATTAGGAACAATTGATTTGTGTTCTGATTATAACGACGTCAAAGTAGCACTCAATTGATTGCTATGGTTTCATAATCTAAAAATGCGACGTGGCAGGATTCTATGAGTTGTCTCTTATAATAAACGTGATTTTCCCAATTGCTACATTTTTGCGATATTAGATTATCAATATTCTTAGTATTATTAGAACTTTAAGACCACCAGACCAATGTCCAGAAACAATTCTTATTTAGTAGGTCAACGGTAGCTATTCTGTAGAGCGATACGAAGTGATAGTTATAATCCGGAATGAATGATTTGACTTGTTGACCTGTTGAGTAGGGATAACCGTGTATCGTCTGTCTTTATGAATTAAAAAAGGAATCGGAAATATACAAGTAGAAAAAAATCAAAAATATTCTATAGAACTACGCTATTGCGATTATCGTTACAATAACCGTCTTATCTTCTTAACCGTTACGAAGAAGTATTTTTCTAATTGTTTTATTAATAAATTGAAGTGAAATAGTGTACAATATTTAAATTCATTTGATCGATAAGTTCACAATTTTCTAATCAAATAATGATATGCAATTGCAAGGGCAGAGAAGAGCTTAATTATGTAGTGCTTTAATTTGATTAAAAACGACACATAAAGGTATCTATTCAAAGAATTGACGAGAAATTTATTTCCAGGACATCGGTTTCGTGAGTGACTGCGGGGAGAACATACTCCGGGCGCTAGCGGAACCCTCGTTAGTAGTGAGAACCAAGGCGGCCTGGGCGCTGGGCAACCTCAGCGACGCACTTGTCCTCAATGTGTAAGTAATGCTAAGGGTTGCACATACTCCGGGCACTAGCGAACCCTCGTTAGTAGTGAGAACCAAGGCGGCCTGGGCGCTGGGCAACCTCAGCGACGCACTTGTCCTCAATGTGTAAGTAATGCTAAGGGTTGCACATACTCCGGGCACTAGCGAACCCTCGTTAGTAGTGAGAACCAAGGCGGCCTGGGCGCTGGGCAACCTCAGCGACGCACTTGTCCTCAATGTGTAAGTAATGCTAAGGGTTGCACATACTCCGGGCACTAGCGAACCCTCGTTAGTAGTGAGAACCAAGGCGGCCTGGGCGCTGGGCAACCTCAGCGACGCACTTGTCCTCAATGTGTAAGTAATGCTAAGGGTTGCACATACTCCGGGCACTAGCGGAACCCTCGTTAGTAGTGAGAACCAAGGCGGCCTGGGCGCTGGGCAACCTCAGCGACGCACTTGTCCTCAATGTGTAAGTAATGCTAAGGGTTGCACATACTCCGGGCGCTAGCGGAACCCTCGTTAGTAGTGAGAACCAAGGCGGCCTGGGCGCTGGGCAACCTCAGCGACGCACTTGTCCTCAATGTGTAAGTAATTCTAAGGGTTGCACATACTCCGGACGCTAGCGAACCCTCGTTAGTAGTGAGAACCAAGGCGGCCTGGGCGCTGGGCAACCTCAGCGACGCACTTGTCCTCAATGTGTAAGTAATTCTAAGGGTTGCACATACTCCGGGCGCTAGCAGAACCCTCGTTAGTAGTGAGAACCAAGGCGGCCTGGGCGCTGGGCAACCTCAGCGATGCACTTGTCCTCAATGTGTAAGTAATTCTAAGGGTTGCACATACTCCGAGCTCTAGCGGAACCCTCGTTAGTAGTGAGAACCAAGGCGGCCTGGGCGCTGGGCAACCTCAGCGACGCACTTGTCCTCAATGTGTAAGTAATTCTAAGGGTTGCACATACTCCGGGCGCTAGCGAACCCTCGTTAGTAGTGAGAACCAAGGCGGCCTGGGCGCTGGGCAACCTCAGCGACGCACTTGTCCTCAATATGCAAGTAATTCTAAGGGTTGCACATACTCCGGGCGCTAGCGGAACCCTCGTTAGTAGTGAGAACCAAGGCGGCCTGGGCGCTGGGCAACCTCAGCGACGCACTTGTCCTCAATGTGCAAGTAATTCTAAGGGTTGCACATACTCCGGGCGCTAGCGAACCCTCGTTAGTTGTGAGAACCAAGGCGGCCTGGGCGCTGGGCAACCTCAGCGACGCAAAATCATGAGATCATATTTGATCGATTTGGGAGTCGTACGTGGACATATTTACCACCACAGAAAGTCGCATTTTTGATTACATAATTGGCCTAACCTTAAAGCGCACGTGTGAACTAATTTATGCATCAATTACGTTAATTACAATTTAGATATGAACAAATACTTCACAATGACCGATAGCTATGTTTACTAAACTTTCTTATTACATCGATCCTGATCGACTGTTTGATCATGAATTATGCACTCTAGTCAAATGGCTATAAGCTTTATAGTTACATAATGTATACTTGCAGAGACGACCCGGAGTTAGACGCTATCGATGACCGACTCCTGCTGCGTTTGCTGGAGGTCAGCATACAATGTGCCGCCGATAACGACAAGGTTTGTAAAATGACGTATGTCCACAGGAAATATGCGTCGCTTACGCCCTTTTTCCACGAAAGACAGAGTTATTAATGAACTTATAGACTGGGAATTTAAAAGCGTATGTTATAGGGATAGGCATGTCGCTTATGACGTTTTTGAAATAGGGTTTAATTATATGCTTACTGATTATGGACACGTGCGATTTATGCTGTTTTAGCTCACGTTTGCAGTAGATAACGTGAATGTTTAAACAAACTATTAAGGATTATTGCGGTTTAAAGAGGATGTAGGTGGTTATAATGACTTGTGATAATTAAACTAAGTATATTCGATTTTTCTGATTCTTTCTTTGACTAAGCTTAGTAAGCCGGCTAAATCAGCTACGCCTAAGTATTTCTTACTTAGATATATAACACTGTTTATATTTGAAGTTTAATTTTACATATGTACTTCTAGTAAAGTTTAGTCCACAGAGCACGGACCTCTTTAGTGTGTAACCTTAGAGATAGAGGCGGCCTTGGCTGTCATTTTCATAGAAATCGACCGTGTCAGGTAATTTTGACATGTTAATGTAAATAGTGTTGTGGTATGGCTCGATATTTTTATCGATAGATTAAAACCAACAGTTATTTGACTAAAAATGTTACTTGAAAAAAGGGTATACTCTTGGGTCGTCTCATTCGTTGTTCATCACGTTCCTAAATTTGTCCGATTCTGCTTTCATCACCCATTCTTCATTCGTCAAGTTAATCTGCAGTCATTGTCGTCTTTGACCATAATAAGTTGTTGACTTTTTTCTTATTTCGACTCAATCGTTTTTTGTCATTTCGTATTTGGTCATATTCTAAGTTGGTACCGACTTAAGACTATGAAAATATACGAAAAACATAGATTTAACAGGGAACATGCCGAAAGAAAATTATGACGAGTTAAGAACGAGACGGATTAAGATAAAGATAAACAACAAATTTGATCGAAGACGAGAAAGACCATCAACGATCGTAACGAATAAAGAATGGGTAATGAAAGCAGAATCGGACAAATTTAGGAACGTGACAAAAACCGAACGAGACGACCCAAGAGTATACCGAAAAAAGCTATTCAAACATTCTCATTTTTAAAATCTCACTAAAATGATGTCGTTATGAATGATATAAAAACAGTAAAATTTATACATTTATTTGAATTTATATTTACAATAAGTACCCACTTATGTCAGCCTCCGTAGCCTAGTTGGTAGTGACCCTGCCTACGAAGCTGGAGGTTCCGGGTTCGAATCTCGGCGAGGGCATTCTTTGTGTATTTATTTATCACAAATGTTTGTTCCTTGGTCATGGCTGTCTATGTATTTAAGTATCTATATGTATCTATCTATTATATATATCGTCGCCTGGTACCCACATCACAAACCTTAATTGAGCTTACCGTGGGACTAGGTCGATTTGTGTAAGATGTCCCAAGATATTTATTTATTATTATTATTTTACTTTAAGGCTAAAGTTAATCAACAAGTGTTAAGGGTAAGGCTAGACAGCCTGTTGACCGCCTGTTGTTTAACCTCTTGTCTAGTTATATATGTTACCTTTGCATTGGTTTGTTTGTTCAAGGTGTGCAAACTATATCTACGTATATTACGTTATAAAACGCAAAAAGAAAATGTAGGTATATCATAGGTGCTTAAATTAAAATTGCAACTAAAAATGGGAACTAAAATTAAACGATCGACTGTAAGGAGTTTAGATGGTTAGGTAATTTAGGTATTATATATGAGGACAGATTAACTAGATGTATAAATGTATAAAGATATTTTTAAATTCGTAAATTGTACCGTTTTACGTTTTCTTGAAAGATTATCAGATGGGTTACTTGGGACAAGAAACACCTGGAAATTACATACTTAAATTAATATACGTTAACAGATAACATCAGAAATCCTACGGTACTTTACTTTTAAAATATAATAAAATTATTTAGCAAAGCTAGCTCCTTGTCAAACGCAGGATGGAGTTTTAAAGTTGGACAGGCATTGCATTACAATATAGATCTTGGATTTGTTTTTGAAAAACAGTCATTTTGGAAGTGGTCCGAACAAATTGTGTCGTGTTTTTGCGGAAACCAGTTCAACTTTCCAGTCGCCGTTATCCAGCGTTCTCTGACACATGGTTCTATAGGAAATCTAAAAATTAAGTCAGAATTTCTTAAACTATATGTTTTTGTATAGTTGCTTCATTGTCTGCACTCTAGATAAATATTATATTATTGCTAAATATAAATAAAGAAATAAATGTTTGGGGGACAGTCTCATACAAATCAACCTAGCCCCGAACTAAGCAAAGCTTGTACTATGGGTGCTAGGCGACGATATATATATGTACTTAAATAGAGAAATACACATAATTATACTTACTTATACATAGGAAACGTCCGTAACTCGGGAACAAATTTTGAATTTCTACTAACACCGTTTAGTTGTAAGAGTTTACATAGACTATCGATAACAAATTCAGCGTCGTGTCTCTTCACTATGTCTCTCGCCCATACTAATTTTATATTGAATTTAATATAACTTTTTTTACTTACCTGTGATAGGAAACGTTTGAATTTTGTTTATTAACGTACGTAGACTGGTTCCTGCACCAGATTACAGAGCTATGTGGCATTCTTGGTATATTTTTATAGTTTATATACCCATGACGTCCCGAGAGGTACTGACAGCACATATGCGTAAAACGCATATGCGCGGCACGGGTTTTGTCTGTCACGCCGTCTCTCTATAGGCGCCCTAAGAGTTCCAACCTCCTTGGTTTAGTCCGATAACCTTGGACAGTATCATCTTAAAATACCTATACTATATTTATTAAGAAGCTCTAAAGGTTATCAACTTACATAAATGAGAGCACATGCTAAACATTATTTTGTAAAATATTTCAAAATAGGCCTAAGTGGAATCTGGCTAAATGTTGCTACCCTACCCTACTATATCATATCGTAGCCCTATGGAGGCCTGCGCCCTTTGGAGACGAGGGGTCATATAGCGGTTGTCAACCCATTAAAGAACATAGATACACTCTGTCGACGGTTCCGTGGTTAGTCATCGATACCAAATGCAACCAACAAAGTTTTGTACCCCGAACCGACTACTTCGAGTCTAAATAATTAAAAAAACGTAGAATAGTGTTACTTAGGTATAACTACTGCTTTAGAAACTGGAAAGCTAGCAATTAAAACCCTCTATCCCTATTCTTAGTTCCAAATGTTCACTGATAACGGGAACGTAGTAATTTTTGGTCAATAACATTTATAGTCCATATTTTTTCAGGTAAAAATGAGCGCAATGCGCGGACTCGGCAACATACTGCGCCTAATAAAACAGGACAACTTGCAGCGTGATCCGCAATTCAAGGTCTTATGCGAGACTGCAATAGGGAAGCTTTTGGATTGCGCGTGCAAAGTGAGCAATATGAAGGTGCGGTGGAACGCGTGCTACGCACTAGGGAATGCTATGAAGAACGACGATTTGTTCACTTGTTTCAGTGGATGGCAGGTGAGAAAATATACATTATACTTATGACAATCTCTGTAGCTGAGTCGGTAGTGACCCTGCCTGCGAAACTGGGGGTCTCGGGCTCAAAACTTGATAAGGGAATCTCTTTGTTTATTTATTACAAAAATATTTGTTTCTTTGTTATGGTTATTTTCTATATATCCATCTTTTAACTATGGAGGTGATTTTGATAATTTGAGAATAAATACGCGTTGTCTGTATTAAACATATCATCGCTTTATAGTTTTATATACACAACAAAAGCCTTAATTGAGTTTTAAATGAGACTAGGTAGATTTGTGTAAGAGTGCCCCACAATATATTTATTTATTCTGGCCTCGAAACTACCTTCCGACTGACTGATGGTGATACTATTTCTGTTATACTTGTTAGTACTATTTAAGAGAGAAAGAGACAGCACTATAATATAGTCAGGCCGGAAATTTAAAAAAAACGCACATGAGTCAACATTTCAGATTACCGCCCATAACAATGATGATATTGATGATAATTGCCGTGGTATATATAATATTATATAATCCTTTTATTTCAGAACCAAGTCTTCCCAAACCTCTGTACGCTTACGCGCGATTGCAAGAATCTCAAAGTTCGTATAAACGCAGCTGTCGCACTACGAGCGCCAACGACTAGGTCGCAATATGGAGAACTATTCCCTTTAGTCTGGCGAGGTGTCATGGCGGCGATGGAAAATGCGGCCAATGTTGACGATTTCACTGAGTACAGGCATAAGGACAATCTAATAGAACAGGTAAGGGACTACATAAACTCGCGCTTGCGTATATTTTGAAGACAAACGGGTCTTAATCACGTAAACTTACGTTTAATCATATCTTGAGTTTTCGGGCATGACGCTACACCCGTGGTCGAAGGCAGACTCGTATCGCTCTTGCGTAGTTGGGAGTAGAAGTATTTTGAAAAGTTTATAGGCATTTGCCTTGAAACGCAACGCAATATAGATAACTTCGCTTTGGTATTGAGAGGTGGCATGGCGGCGATGGAAAATGCGGCCAATGTTGACGATTTCACCGAGTACAGGCATAAGGGCACTAATATAACAGGTAAGGGACTACATAAACTCGCTCCTGCGTAATTGGGAGTAGAAATAATTTCAAAAGTAAATTGACATAAATGCCAATAAACGCGACGCAATATAGAGAACTTTACTTTGATCTTGCGAGGTCTCATGGCAGCAATTGAAAATGCGGTCAATGTTGACGATTTCACCCGGTACAGATAGATTATCTAATAGCACAAATAAGCTATTAGCTATTACTATTACACTCACTCTTGCGTAGTTGCGGGTAGCAGTAACATGAAGCGTAGCCAGTCATAGCTATTGCCTACTTGCAGATGGTTTAGTATTTGGTTGGTTCACCAATAAATGTTATCATCATCATCATCATCATATCAGCCGAAAGACGTCCACTGCTGAACATAGGCCTCCCCCAAAGATTGCTGCCATATAAATGTTATAACTTCTTGAAAATGTACAAATTGTTTATTTGCATTTTATACATATAAGAATGAACTATAAATGGATGGATTTTGCAGCCAATGATTATTTATAAAAGTATCTATCTTTATATTTATGGGAAAGTCTAGCCAGTTATGCTATTTTTGTTCCTGACTATACACACAGCTAGATCAGACAGTGTATGCTAATTTGGTGCACTTCTAGGTCACGTCAAATATCATTGAGTTAAAATGAAACATCCGGTTGTAAACTGAAACTTGTATGTTTTTTAAACGCGATGATTATAGAAAGAATTGTAACACACTTCGATGAAGTGTAGTTATATCTAGCTTAGCAACAAATCCTGTTATCTTCTCCATGGCAACGATTCAAGCATGTCAGTTAATTAGTGGCTCAAAATTAAGTTGAAAGTTTAGATAAAAGTGAACATGATAATATTATAACCCCCTTAATTATAAACGTTTGTTAACTTAACAAGCCGCTAATAATTGTTTGTCCCTTTTGCTCTTATGGACACATCGGTAAGACTGAAAGGGACAAAAAATTATTAGCGGCTTGTTAAGTTAACAAACGTTTATGAATAAGGGGTTAAGCATTATTTGGTTTCGAAAAGATAATATAAGGAATGTTTCGTATTGTTGTTTTGATTCGTAATTCATTGCGAAAATACCTAACTATGCATCTACACCCACTTATCAAGAATTATTATAAGTCTCAAAAAATTGAGAGCGAGGGACTTTCCGTACTGCGGGAAATATTCTTTTGTATTCTTAGGAAACTATAATGACTAACAGCGTCATTCACGCGCGGTCAAATAATAAAGACCGGGCGTCATTTTTCATAGGGAATCTGCACTGATTTCAAACAAACAAAGATCTTTGTTGACAATTATTTATACCAAACGTACAGTACGATACCGACGAATAAAAAAAATTGAATTAGAATTTGATGGACTCAGTTAAGCGCTAGGCCTATAGTTGATCATACGGCATTGTTACAGCTCAGCGTCACTCTAGCGCACCTCTGCTGCCTCCTGAAACAGACGGACTTGTCGGAGATCCTCGATCCCCTGGTCTTCCACTACGACTGCGCCAAGTCGCTCCTTACACAACTTTGTCACAAGCTGCCCCCAGAAAATACATCATGCCTCAGGATATTAGAGGCTGCCAAGTACGTGACAGTAGATTTGACGGCAGGGAATGATACGCAATCGCAATCGCTGAGTATGCTGCAGGAGATATTTATATGGGATATGTGAGCGCTGTTTCTGCGAATATCGAAACCAGAATCTGCTTATTTTAAGTATCAAATTCGTTTGAATATAATTCGATAAATCGAATGTTTTTATGATCCACGCGACTGTGCCAAGTCGCTTCTGCAACTCTATCACAAGTTGCCCTGGGAAATATCTGAGAAATACTAATAGTGCTTCCTCTTGGGAAATACAAAATATTATTTAAAATCAATTGGGTCAAAATTATTTTCGTTGTCTTATTTGGTGTCCCTAAAAAACGTGACACAATTGTAATTTTTGTATGTGATGGTGTTTTGTTTCCAATTTTTGATGTAATTAAAATTTAGCGTGAAAAAGAAATACAAGTGCACCGGATCTTTTTATATACTTACTGAGTCGAAGCGTGACAGAGTGGTATGCAACAAGACAACGAAATCAAATAATTTTGACCCAACTTTCTCTATTAAACAAGCCCGTATTGTGTAATATTGTCCTAGTTACTGTACGTTATATTTAAAACGTTATTATATCACAGAAATAAAATCCAACATGAGAGGACCTTTAGGATAATGGAAACCATCATGAATTCATATGACACTAGATTTATCATTCGTAATTTTACTCGCCACAACAAAAACGTGGTGGGAAGATCTGACTTGATTATCATCGATTTGAGTGTATTTTTTCACTACATCAAAAATAGAGTTGGTGATATCAGTTCCAGCAGTAGCACCTAAATACTTATTTCAATGATTGTGACTTGTACTCAATGAACAATACTCGCGTCAAATGAATTTCTGTCATATTGATTTCCGTGGTATAATTACTTGCATTTACAATATTTTCCACTTATAAGAGAAGTACAAGATGTCATCTTGACGTGATATTGTGTTGTAATTTAATTAATAATTATTAAGTACTTAATAATTATTTTTATTATGTTACTAGTATGAAAAGCATGATGGGGGAATTGAAAGTGCACTCAGGACAAATATTCTTGCTTTCAAACGCATATATTTATAGTTATTTATTATTATTTACACAATGTATAATTATCAAGCAGTGACATGATATCTACAAAAAATATAACAACTGCATTTAAATCAAAATTAGTAAATAAAATATGCATGCAATCAAGTGTGGTTATATCCATAAAGAGAAACTATTTGCACTTGTATTAGTTTTTACGCGTAACTTTCAGACTAAGTAGATAGATACGTTTCCATCAGAAAATCAGAGTCGATCAAGATCAGTCTATGTCACAATTTTTATTTGTATTTAAAAATGTTTGGCCATTCTAATGATATAGCCTTTAACATTAATGAATACGAAATTAAGTTCCTTGACTGAATTTAAACTTTTGTGATACATAATACCTATAAATCAGGAATCGGATGCCGGAATTTTGTCCATACAAAAGAACGGTTCTTTTTTTCGTTCTTTGGTCTATAAATGCATTGTTAATGGAGTAATTTAAAAATACGATGTTATCAATTACATAACATATTGAGTATTTACTATTTATATTAGACAAGATCCTATCATCTAATTTATAATAATAAATAATAATAATAAATATCTTGGGACATCTTACACAAATCAACCTAGTCCCACGGTAAGCTCAATTAAGGCTTGTGATGTGGGTACCAAGCGACGATATATATAATAGATAGATACATATAGATACTTAAATACATAGACATCCATGACCAAGGAACAAATATTTGTGATAAATAAATACACAAATAATGCCCTCGCCGGGATTCGAACCCGGAACCTCCAGCTTCATAGGCAGGTTCACTACCAACTAGGCTACGGAGGCAATTATGAACCTCAATCAATTAATGAACCTATAATAAAAAAAAATAAGTTTGCATTCAGGAATATGCAGGAATTCCGCTATTTAGTTAAGATGTAATTATGGTGTAATTTACCAACATTGTACACAGATAATTTATTTATTTTGTTTAAACACACATTCAACGTGTTATTTATTATATAAGAAATAAATACGTTTTTATCTATTTATTTCACAGTGTTTTTATTCTACTTCATATAATACTCGGAGATAGACTAGGCTATAAAGCCTAAAACTATGCTCAATTAAAACCGTGTAAGAAAAAAACTAAAACTATGTATAGACATAGTTTTAGTTTTTTACATAAGAATAGAGTAATTTTGGCGTTGGCGAACTCGTTCTATAAATAGAGCATCTGGTTACTTATATATTTTAAAGTATTGATGCGGCCTTCTGTAAGGCAAAGTATCTTCTAGGTTGTTCTTCTATAATCCGTTCCCTGGGAGGAACAAATATCTATCTAGAGATTCTAAATATATTAACCCTTTGACAATTCTATTAATGCATTCAATTTTGAACCATACGAGTTTCTAAATTGATTTGGTTTTGGTTTTTGTGTGACGGCAAATATATTGCCAATGCCCATTAAAGGGTTAAATCCAGAATAACTATCTCTGGAGTAGGTAACACAGTACATTTAATTACGTTGTTATTCAGTAAGTAGTCCAATTTACTCGAAGACATGAAATTGGACACGGTGACTGGTGAGTAAGTATACCAAATACTGAATAAAAGAATAGTTATGAACTGATGAGCATGGTAATTTTTTGGCCTATTTTTTCCCTCGAAGGTGCCGCAAAAAGCAGTAGGTATGCCACATGACAAAACAACGTTGGTACTTATTATCAAACCGCGATTAAAATGGGATTCGAAAGTACTATTGACACAACTGTGTATAAGTCAATCTAGGATATATTCATAGGTTACTACATCTATAAACATCGGTACTTAAATGTTGTGTCATTTGTTTTGTCAACAGTACTTCTGATTCCAGTTTAATAATACCTTGGGCGCTACCGCTTTAATCCCATAGTACCTACCTACATATTTTCAGACTGAGAATAATCCCTTGCTTTATTCAACTCTCACATTTCGCGCTCACCCTATAAAATATTCCTTCTTTAGAACAGCTTGTCCTTTTGACCGCAAAATATAAATTCGTCAATCATTGAGTAAGCGGTTGAAACCAGATCGTGTTTACTCCACACGAAGTTATCATCATGGTGGCAAAGAGCATTGATTGTAATAAAATAGTAGTGACGAACATTGACATAATAGGTATCACACCTAGTCAAGGACATACCTGTTTGGACAATAATAGAATCGCAGTGTCCTTGAAAGCTTCAACAAACTTAAAACAACATCGTTAATAAATATGTATACATGTTTAGATTGGATATACTTACCATATTGTTGAATATTATGGAAATTTATTTCACTGTTTTTTTTCTTACTACATGTGTTGTAGGTACTCTGTTCTATTTCCATTGAATATGCCTAAATTTTTATTATCACGTATTTCAACAATTGTCGACATCATCATTATCTACAAAAGATTTAATAAACGTATCTGTGGTAGCGTGTCTGGATGTATCCAGATGGTGTTTACTTGACTTAAAAAGTTTGGAGCATGGTGTTACAGAAATATTGATAAAAACCAGTATTATCTAACTAATTGTCCACCTAGGGTCATTGACGCACGGCGCTAAAGCTATCTCGATAAAAAAAGGTCAACCACTACAATTAACGTGTGGATGAAAGACATAACAATTAAATGTGAAATAAGTACCCTATCTCAATGTTTCCGGGAGGTTTTTTGACGTTATCATGTTTGAATTCAGCTCTGAATAACAAAACAAAATACTGTTCACGCGAGTAGGTCGTGACTAAAGAAAACTGATCAGGATGCTTAGCCAAGATGCCAATCGCTAGCGCTTAGTAGCGTAACGTAGGTTTCTCTCTCTGTCACTCTTTCATATTAGTCCGACAAAGACAGATAGCTGCGATTAACGATGAAGCGCTAGCGATTGGCAACTTGGCTAAGCAACCAGACTAGATTTCGAATCTATCTCGTTTACGTGAATTTGTGGAATGTCCTGGTTATTATGTATATAGAATAACTTAATGCAAATTAAGTGTCTATATTTGTCCAATTTGAGGTCAACTGTACTTGGCTGTTGATTTTGTACAAATGATAAACCCTGATAAACCCATAACTTGCAAGACAATCAGGCATCCAGACATCCAGGAACTTCAGGACTTGTCGTCTTTCTGCGGTCGAACACATGCATTCTGTTCTTGTAAGTCAATGCAAACTGTAGTTCTTCGTTTGATCTTGAGATTAATCCCTTTAACTACCACAGATTAAACTATAGGGTAAATTGCTAGTAACTGGTCACCTTATGTAAAAATGAACTCTATGTTCTTATAGTTAGAATTCATTTTGGGAGAGAGAGAGGGAGAGTGATTGACATTGACATGACACACTGTTTTAAAATGAATTCTAACTTTAACTGCATAGAGTTCATTTTTATATAAGGTGGCCAGTAACTAGCATTTACCCTAATGCTTTTGTCTTTGACTTACCACGAGTATCTTTGTCGTCCTGACCATTGTGATTCTTAAAGAGATTTTTTTTAGGAAATATATCTGTGTAAAACCTGGATTGGTGACGGATACGCTGAACTATGTATTCAACTATACAATTGTATTGCAATTATTTTTACTTAATCTTCTGGCTCAAACTTCAAACTGAATATGGTACGTATACTATATGGTTCCATATTATCTAACGCAACGTGGTTTCTGGATGTTGGTGACAAATGTGGTGCTATTTTGGCTTCGAATCTAAACTATACATCAATAAAATACTCATGACAATCGAGAGATCTGACTTGATAATGCAAAGTTTACCTGACCATACACCATTCCACATATTTGCAAAATGTTTTGGTACTGCTAGCTGGTTATGCATTTCTATTAATACCTACCCTCCCTCTTTCACCAGGAGGGGGGATGATCGATTGATGTGTAGGTGCGATCGTGTGGGTTGTTGTTTGTTTAACCGATGTAATTTGATAGTTATGTTGTCTGCAGCTTCTAATATAGATTCTCCAACCAATTACGTGATGGGTTTGAATCCTTACCTACTCGTTACACTGTTTTGGTACACAAATATTTTGGTAGGTACTTCAGGAATTGTGCCAAAAATTATTTTCTTTCAAGTTACATTCGTCCTCCTAGATCCTCTTTTTAGGGTTCCGTAGCCAAAATGGCAATAACGGAACCCTTATAGTTTCGCCATGTCCGTCTGTCCGCACCATAGCTCAGTGGCCGTTAATAGGTACTACAAATCTGCAATTTGGTACAGGTGTAGGTAGGTACATATTAATCATGCCAACAAAGTAGTACAATAAAAACTACAATTTTTTTCTTCGGGTACCTCCCCAACTGGTGAAGTGGGGATGGTTTTTATTTATTTGCTGTAATCCTATAGTGTGGGGTATCATTGAATAGGTCTCTTAAAAAAAATAAGGGTCTTGAAAGAAAGTTTTTTTCTAAAGTCCATGTTTTCGCAATACTTTAAATAAAACTATATCGAACATAATCGGCCCAGCCGTTTTTGAATAACTACGGAACCATACACTGAGCATGGCCCGACATGCTCTTGGCCGTTTTTTCCCATTTTTTTTTCAATTTTTATTTTGTTCATATTTTTCTTATGCTCGTGCGTGCGTCATTTTTTACGTTAATAATGCAAGTATTGATAAAATTGAAGGATACGTAAGAATGGAAAAATTAAAGTAGAGGGTAGCTGAGGTTATCAATACAGACCTTATACGCAATACGCTCGTCACTTAATTTAAATGAAGGAGTAAACAATATCTATAAATAAATGCCGTGTAGCACGCTTGATATATTAATATTTGTACTATAATTTTGCTGTACTGTAATGTTGTATATCTACATATTTGAAGTGGGTCCTGTCAAAAATAACGACTGGAGTACATTATAGCCCTACAAATAGCGCATATATGTTAAACGAAACTTTTTGGAATCATAATTGGCTATGTAAAGTTTCCTGAACGTTGTTTCCACATGAGTTAAAATAAAGGCATTAGACAATGAAATACCTCAGTATGGCTGCTAAGTCATGCTTAACAACACGTGTTAAATAATTACAGGTAAAATGTCGTTGACAGTAGAAGCAGTAGGTACCTTTTAAATACGTTTTATGTAGTTACGGATTAGCTATGTCTAGAGAGTCAAGTCACGTTTTATAAGACAAAACATCAGCCAAAGTTAAGCTGGTATGATCTTGACACTTAAAAATGGAAATGTATTTGACGTCACCCTGATAATTAGCCACACTATATACAGGGTGTTTGGTTAGCGGTGTCGGAGCTTTTAAGGGCTTAAACTACAATCAATTTCATCGATAAATTACCATACAATTTTTTTTTGTGCCAACGATAATTAAATGGCGGCCACTTTAAAATTTCAAACAGACGAATACGGGCGCACGTGATTTTTCTGGAATTATACGTTTGTTATCGGTCCTATCCTTGCAAAAAAAATCTCGTTAGAGAGCTCATTAGATAAGCAAACTAATTAAGCTAATCATTTGACTCAACTGTTTGAACAACAAGGCTAAACTATTTTTTTTAAATTAAAAATAGTAAAAAATTCACCTTAATTTTTCAATTAATTTAATTTTGCATGAAAACTAGGTCGTTAAGATAGGTTTTTGGTGTTGTTATTTGTTAGTACAGGATATTAGCTAAAACACAACACCATAATTACAGTTATACCTTAAGTACTTTAGGAATTACAAGTGCTCAAACATGCACTGGATGGATGGAAGGCGGCCACTTCACTAGTCAGTACACTGCTGACATTCATTTGTTTATGGATTTTGCATCGGGAACGCTAAATGCAGCTGTTTTGGTGTATGTTTGAGCACTTGTAATTCCTAAAGTTCTTAAGGTATAACTGTAATTATGGTGTTATTTTTTAGCTAACATACTGTACTAATAAATAACAACACCAAAAACCTATCTAAACGACCTAGTTTTCATGCAAAATTAAATTAATTGAAAAATTAAGGTGATTTTTTTACTATTTTTAATTAAAAAAAATTGTTTTACCCTTGTTGTTCAAATAGTTGAGTCAAATAATTAGCTTAATTAGTTTGCTTATCTAATGAGCTTTCTAACGAGATTTTTTTTGCAAGGATAGGACCGATAACAAACGTATAATTCCAGAAAAATCACGTGCGCCCGTATTCGTCTGTTTGAAATTTTAAAATGGCCGCCATTTAATTATCGTTGGCACAAAAAAAAAATTGTATGGTAATTTATCGATGAAATTGATTGTAGTTTAAGCCCTTAAAAGCTCCGACACCGCTAACCAAACACCCTGTATACGAGTATTAACCCTTAATAGGGCATCAGTTACGCCTAAATTTCATCGGCTTTAACCCATGGCAAAATAAGTTTCAAAATATGGAAGTAAAATTACCATAAGGGTTAAAACAATTTAGTTAAGTAGGTAGTTATATCTAATGAAATAAAACTATACAACGGATGAACTCGCGTATATTAATTAAATTTAACCACATCTCGACGTTTCGAACACTTTACAGGGTTCGTGGTCAGCAGGCGGTTTATTTCATGAGTAATCATCGTGGTAATCGAAGAAAATATTAGGTATACCGCGTATAAATATAATTTATGAACCCAATTGGCCAGGTCATAATAGTTTTTAGAGCCCACATTGCTTTGATACAAATTCTAACAGTTTTGTGGAGCGAACTGTCCAAGAAATCAAGTTTAGTAGACAGAGTAAGTACCTACGAATGTTTAGACTATGAACTGATCTACGCCAACATTGACCTCATACTGGACTAAACCGGACTAACAAAACGCTTACTACCGTTATTTGTTATGATTTGGAGCCCTACTCCAAGGGCACCACGGTGGACATGAATCAATAATATTGTGATTCGTACGTTCAAATTTGCACCATATGTACGGAACGAATAAAATTCGATTCATTTCAAAATGATTTTGGGCCACTATTCCACGTTATTTTTTTCATAAGTCGGACATTGTTAGTTTTGAAATTTTACACATTTTAACAATTTGAATCAAGGCCAGGGTTTTCCTTCGCCAATATCGAACCATGTCAAAATTATAAGATTTTAATTGTTACATTATTTTATACCGTCACTTTGACGTAAGTAGTTCTTGAGAGACCTAGGATTCCCATAGGTTGACCGTAAATGATCTTCTTCTTCTTCTTCTTCTTTTAATTAAATGGCAGTCTGGCCAAACTAGTTGGCGCAATTTTGCCAATGTCCAGTGAGTGAGGCTGCTCCTGTGAACATAGAAGGACGACACAAACATATACCTACGCCCACACAGAACTTGGAAGCACTACACGATTTGTTATAACTAAGTAAAACAAAGGTTAGTGTTTAGTTCAAATGCAGACAGCACAGGTGAAATAATCCGTTACACTATAAGAGTACTATAGCACAATATTATTTTTCCTCAGAAACCTAGCTAAAATCCGAAATATTTTTTTATTTTCGATTGAACAAAGTAGGGTAGAAGATTTAATAGGAAGCGGGAATTTTAGTTTTGTTAAGACAGAATACAAATTAAAACAAGGAGAATTGAGTGGACAGTTAAATAAAATATGATCTAATGTACCTACTTCCATATCACAATTGCACATGGGGGAATCTCTGCATTTGAAGCGATGTAAGAGTTCTGGCGAAGAATAGAAGCCTAAGCGAAGTCTAATAATGGTGCTGGTGTGCCTTTTTGAGAGGGACCGATTTTTGAAAAACCACGGTCTAGAGGGGATCGAAGGTTGTATGTAAGAGTACGAGCATTTTTTGGAGGATTTCCATCGTGAGGACCATTGTCTAAACAGAGTTTTGGTCGGGATACAAGTCAAATCTGGGGGGAAAATTTTAAAATGGGTATCATCTCCGCGCAGGACAGCGTCTTTTGCAGCCAGGTCCGCTAGTTCGTTACCAACGATGCCACAGTGGCTCGGGATCCACCCTAGTGATATGTCTAAGTTAGCTGAATGGCATGAGAAAATAGAATTTTTAATTTGGGCAATCAAAAAACTACGGGTACAATTCAAAAAAGGACGGGAGGAAATAGCCTGAATGGCACTTAGGCAATCTGAGAAAATAACAGTTTTGGGTAAATTTTGGGAAAGAATATAGTTGATTGCCATCCATATGGCCAAGCATTCCCCTGTATACACTGAACATTCAGGGGGGAGTTTATATTTGAATGTAAGATTTAGGAAGGGACAAACCACCGCACAGCCGACACATCCCTGATCAGATAGTTTAGAGGCGTCCGTATAGAATAAAATGTAATTTGGGAATTTTTCTGATGTAAATTGAAGGAAATCCAAATTTGCATGACGCGAGGTTTTGTCTATGCCGCAATCTGAGATAATAACAGGGGAGTGAATAAGTGCTTCGAATGGGATCAAATATAAGGGGAGAGAGGAATATCTTTGGATAGGGGCTCTTAGAGCTGAAATTTTCTCTAGGCTGAGAACTAGGTTAGGTCTAGACTTTTTGCGCCAATAAGGTTTAGAGTTACATAAATTTTGCAACAATTTCAATTTGGGGATGAGGGGGTGCGTTTTTAAAGAAATTATGCGAGATAAGAATCGATCTGCTAGGAGTCTCCGTCTGAGATCAAGAGGGGGGTCCACACATTCCAACTGGATAGCCTTTGTTGGGGAGTTTTTCATGCACCCTAATACAATTCTAAGGGCCTTTAATTGTATTTTGTCAAGAATTTTTAGGGCATCTTTTCTGCAAGGTTCGAATATGAAGGTGCCGAAATCTAGATGGGATCTAATAAGGGCGTTGTATAATAGTTTTTGGGAGTAAGGATGAGCACCCCACCAAACCCCTGAGAGGGCTCTGAGTAAATTAATGTTTTTTTCACATTTTTTTGCTACATAATTTAGATGCTGAACTCCTTTAAGCTGGCGGTCAAAAATGACTCCTAAGAACTTCACCGAGTCTACTAGAGGGATTGATTCACCATCATATAGGAATAGACTTTGAGCTGGACGCTTGCTTCTGGAGAAGACAATTGCCGAACTTTTAACAGGAGAGAGAGAAAGACCATGAGATGTAAGCCAAGTTTGAAGAGAAGCAAGGGCTTTGTTAATTTTGTTTGTGGCCGTTTGTGGGGATTTATCATTGCAATAAATAACTAGATCATCGGCATACTGTAAAATCCTAGTGTGTAAGTTAACCGATTTGTCTAGATCCATTGTATATAAGTTATATAGGAGAGGACTGAGAACCGAACCCTGGGGTAGACCCTTCCATAGACATCTCTTACCTATGATATTACCCTGCCATCTCAGCATAATTGTCCTTTCCAAGAGGAGGTTGGTAACAAAGCAAGCCACCTTTGAAGGAATTCCTATTTGCAACAACTTATTTTTAAGGACCGAGAGTATTACATTGTCATAAGCAGAGGAAATATCTAAGAATACAGCTGCAACACATTCCTCTCTGGAGAAAGCAAGTCTTAAGTCTGTTGACAGAATAGCGTGGCTATCGGAAACACCTTTACCCTTTCGGAAGCCAAATTGAAATCGAGATAGTAAGTTATTTTTTTCAATATACCAATCTAGTCGATTTTTCAGAAGGTGCTCAGTTATTTTACATAAAGTAGATGAGAGAGCAATGGGGCGATATGAAGACGCAAGATCTGCATTTTTGCCTGGTTTCAGAATGGGGATTACGTACTGTTCCTTCCAGGAGTTTGGCACAATGCCATTGTCGAAAAAGCAATTAATTAGGGATAAGAAACAAGAAACTGCCTCAGGACCGGCTTTGGAAATAAAAGAGTATACGGCACCATCAGGGCCTGGTGAGGAATCAACTAGACATTCTAGTACACATTGAAGTTCAGACAAAAAGAAGGGATTTGAAAGGAATTTATCTGGGGTATGGGGGAAAGAAGGGTCAGGAGAAGGAATTTCAGAAAGAGTTGGTGCATAAGGGGGAGCCAGTTTGTCAAGAAAGTCGTCAAGCCAAAGAGGGTTATTAGAAAATGATGAAATAGGCGCGGCTGAGGCAGAGGAGCCCGCACGACGGAAAGCCCTAATTTTGTTCCAGACCAAGGTGGGATGAGTGGAGGGAGATACAGACTCACAAAAGTTATTCCATCCATTTCTTTTTTTTTTTATTAGTACTTTCTTGCATTTAGCTTGTATTTGTTTATATAAAATAAAATTTTCATTAGTCATATTACTGCAATATTTTTTTTCCGCAATTTTGCGTTCTTTGACTACAGAGGTGCAATCTGAGTCCCACCAAGGGAGGGAGGGCAGTCGGTTTTTAGCTCCACATTTTTTCAAAGGGATAGATTCCTCAGCTGAAGCCAGAACATAATTTTGGAAAAGGGAATAGACCTCGAGACAATTTGAAGACGATACGACAGGGAGATTGACAATTTTATTACTTATTGAGGAAGAAAACAGCGACCAGTCAGCTTTTAAAAGGTTAAATTTTTGAAGAGGAGAGCTAAGAGATGGCAGGGGGCAATCGGTAGAGAGAGAGATGGTGATAGGAAGATGATCACTTCCATAGGCCAATTGGGAGACATCCCAAATCGATACAGGAGCTAAGGCTGGAGAGCAAAAGGACAGGTCCACAGGCGACGGGTTCTGGGTCGGTGAGACTCGGCGAGTTGAGCGACCGTCGTTTAAGACGCAGAGATTGTTTTGGTCTAGAAGTTCGACTATTTTACGACCCGAGGGGTCAGTGGAGAGGGAACCCCACAGGGGGCTATGGGAGTTGAAGTCACCTAAAACAAGAATAGGGGGAGGAATATTAGAAAGCAGAGACCAGAAAGACGAAATTAACCTAGGGGACGGGTGGGGGATATACACTGAGAGGACGGAGACATTTCCGACCCGAGCGGACGTCACAAACATCTGAGGATTATTTGGGAGGCAAATTTGTTGGAAATCTAGACCATTTTTAACAAGAAGGGAGCACCCTGCAGATCCTTTAGGACAGTCCTGTCTGAGGCAGGTGTAACCCTGTAAGCGAAATGGAGTGGATGGCTTTAGCCAGGTTTCAGAAAGAGCAATGACAGAAGGCTTATAATGATTGCATAGATAAAGTAAATCCGATTTATTCTTGTTAACACTTCTGATATTCCATTGTAGAATTGTAATGGCCATGTTACCCTTTAGGTAGAAGAGAGGAGAGAACTTTCAAGTAATCAGCAACGTTGGACGGTAATAGATTATTTTTCAACAAAAAGTCTACAGCTAGAGATACAAATGAAGAGATTATATGCACAATATTTGTTTCAGTGCTGAGGGGCCTCGATGGAGGTGGCTCTTGAGGTTGGGGGCCTGGATTTTGGTTTTCGTCAGACAGACAAACTCCATTGCCCGGAAGGGGCATGTTAAAACCGGAAATAATATCATTATGTGCCCTACGGTCATAACTGGGGGACAGAGGAGCGTGAGGCTTCCTCAGAGAAACTGTCGTTTTTTTATAGGAGATAGGAACCTGGGTGGTAGAGGGGGCCTGGACAGCAGTACTATAAAGTGGTTTAGATTTAGGGAGCCTTTTCTCAGCTTCAGAGTAGGATATACCTTCCTCTACCATCATGATTTTTATGTTTTTTTGCCTGTTAAACTCTATACAATTTTTGTCAGTTGCCAAGTGTCGACCTAGGCAGTGGAGGCACGAAACATTTCCTTCTTCAACATTACATTCAGTTGCCTCATGTGGCTGGGCACATTTGGCGCATCGAGGACGAGAGCGGCAGTGGGCCTTGACGTGGCCAAAGCGAAGACATTTGAAACACTGAATCGTGGGGAGGTTATACGGTTCCACCTCCAGTGAACAATGAAATAGAAATACTCTTGTAGGGAGGGCCTGACCATCGAAGGTAACCACTACTTTTTCAGAAGGCATCCATTGGATTGCACCATCATTAGGGTCCTTAGTTTTGTAATTGATGCGGCGAGCCTTTACGGCTTTGCCGAAACCTTGAGGTGAAACTAGAAGGGGTGGGAGCTCCTCATTTGTGAAGTCCTTAGGAATGAATTTAACAACTCCTGTGCGTGTGATATGGAAAGTTGGGATAAACGCTTTATAACCCTCAGCTAATTGTGCATTTAAAAAGGAATTGGCACTGTCAACAGTGAGAAATTCAACAGACATCTTGTTACGTCCAGCTTTCTTAACGCCACCTTCTTTGATACCCTTCACACCGCTAAGATAAAGTAGTTGGCCGAACTTTACTTGATTAAGATAGGTTTCTGAGGAATCCTTAGTTACATGAACTACATATGGACCTATGTCTGACATCAGGTATTTGTTTCTGTGGGGGACAGAAGGGGAATTCACAGAACTGGTAGAAGTCATGGGGGGGTTATGCATATCGTCCATAGGGGACAGGGGATTTTGAGATGGTCCGGGCGAACCTCCCGCGGTTTCCTGCTCTGGAGTGCTTTGAAATTGAGAGAGAGGGAACTGCGATTCCTGAACGTAGGTGTCTGCGTTGTTGTCGTTCGAGTCCTCGTTCGGTATAACTAACTGTTTAGGACAGGGAGCTTCATCATCCGATTTTGAATCATTGCGGTCTCTTTTGAGAGGAGTTGATACTATCTCCATGTGAACGGCAGGGGACGGCGGATTCGTAAAAACTAAAGGGTCGTCCGGGGGTCTCCCGGGGTCAAAAGGGTTAGACGACGCCATGTCGTCACGGTTAAGGTGGCAAGTACTTCACATAGAAGTATTTGCCACCTTCCCCTCGTAATTCTGCTTACCTGATGTTAGATATGGGTTGCACACACAATAGCGACAAATACAGCACCAACACAACACTAACTACCACGTAATTATATTTTTATACGGGAAGAACGCTTTCCGACAATGTGCACTTTCCGGGGTTCACACGCGAAAAAAAACGTAAATGATCTTAGTGGGCTTAGTTATTGTTGTTTTCCATAAATTTAACCCTTCGTATACGAGGAGAAAAATGTTTATATGACATTTGGGGTCTGGTAGGTATACTCCACAGGACAGGTATGTAATGTACTGTAATTTGTGGGTAAGCGTCACTTAGTACCTTAGCACACAGTAGGTATCAGCTTGAATTAAGTTTGCCGTGGGACTAAATCAATATGTGTAAAATTTCCCCGTGAAAGGAGGGTGGGCAAATTGGCCTATTAACCAATAACCACAAACGGTATGCCTCTGGATAGCTTATGTTAAGCTCCGTAACTTTTACTATGGCAGGAACTTCCAAATATGTGTGTGAAGAAACTTAATAGCACTTGAAAACTGGGATTTACAGAGTATTTAACTATCGTAAATCGTAAGTGTTCGTGATTGACAGTTAGTGACAGTCATTATTACTCGTTCCTAATAAGTCTTAAATTAGTAAAGTGTTTAATTTCCGCAAATAAGGCGTAGTCTCGAAAGATACTCTGTGTATGTATATAAAAATACATTTAAGGATCATTGTATGTTGTCCAAAAAATGTTCAAAGTTGAGTATTACGAAATAAATGTCTCATTGGTAAATGATTGTTTTAGCTATAACTTTTTTCTCACAGCTGTTAGACCATCTCTGCCTAAATAAAAATTGTAGAGTACAAAACAACCTTTCCAAAAATATATAGTTTGTTGTTATTGGCTATTAGGCCAGGGTCCATACATTTTTGCCCATCCTCCATTGTTTTATTAATAGGTTACCTACTTACTCAGGTGTACAATAAATCCAATTCACTGAATAGTGATGATCATATTTTTTATAGGTTACACCATATGCTAGACACTTCATGCAATATGGCAGTATCGTCGCTATTTCACGAGTTATTATTAAAACAGGTCGATATTCCCTATTTCATGTGGTTCAAGCATGATATTATGATACATATGTCATGATTTTCCACACAATAGCTACATACTTCGACTTATTAAGAAAGTCACGGCTGAAAATATTCCAACGCCATAGTGTTAATTTAAGTCGAGATACATGTTTATAAAATTAGAAGAGAATGATTCTGGTTTTTGCATTGTCCCGTAATATCGAGCTCAAATAAGTTCACGTGAAGAAAACGTGGACATATTATGTTTGTGTACTTAGCACGAGTATTCTTACGTATGAATGATATTATATTTCAGAGCCTTGAAGCCTTGCCTTTATCTACATTGCTGATGTATTTTAAACTTGTAACTAATCGCATTTACGGCCTGTAGCCGTGTTACCTACAATGAGTTTTCAAGTATCGGTTACGACTTACGATAGGTTTGACTCGATACGTAAAGCATTATATTGCGCTCGGACTTGGAACGTCGGATAAAAATATCACTATCCTTTTCCCCAGGCATATAAAAGGAAAGCACAGCTAAAATTTATTTCAACTCATTCAATGACAATTTTTTCATATTTCTCTTCTACGTATAGTATACAACCCTGGTGATGACCACGTCTAGTACTGTAAAGATTTTTTTTTTATTGAATACCTTTTAAAATTTTGACAAAGTTGCTGTTTTTATTTGAGATGGACTAAGGTAGTCTAAAACATGGGAACAGTTACTTCGTCTCTTGTTAAGGCACTAAGAGTGCCTGTTCTGATTTTCTGCCAACATGTCCGCCTTTAATAATCTGTACACAACACTTGGCAACTGTTCAAAATTATGAATATTTCAAGCCTTTGTATACAGTATGTTACTGACTTGTCAGCCTCCATAAAAAGTTAAAAAACCGTCAAAAAATCGAGGAATATCTACAAAAACTATACCCTATCACGGTCATCACGGGGCTAAAAGGTTTGTCTCTTGTTCAGATACACTCAGTGGATGAATATTATTATAAGATAGTAGTTACCTGCTTAATATCCTCTTCAGCAGCCACGGTATCACCTTCCTGTGCGCCAAGGCTTGTTTATAAAACAATGACTTCCGAGTAAGTCGTTGGTATTGTATAAACAATTTCTTGCAATTGTATCTTGAGCCTTATTTTTGTAACTTGATCTGTCAGTCTACATTCTGATTGATAAGGCATCAGAATCACTTAAATGTTTAAGTGGAACTGTATGTGATAGACTGATAGTTTCTAAGAAAATATCAAGAAAGATAGATAGGTACTTCATTTCTCTGTGTCTTTTAAGTAGGTATGTTTAACCGGATAGCAGAAATAGGGCATTGGTGTTTTATACCCAGTTGCTACGAGAGATAATAAAGTATAACACATCCTGATAGATAACTGTCGAAGGTACCCTAAATACGCGTATTATTGTTATCATTGGGTACGGTCAACTCCAAAAATAAGTTAACGATTTTGATCCTTTTGTCTTTGACATACGTTCGTAAATGTAAACATATTATTAGACGTGATTGTATCAGGTCCTTTGTGACTACCCAGACAAGTAAACTGAAAGGTTATACATCCGTAGATGTTTCCCAAATTAGTACCCGATGCTGCTACCTACTGCTGCTACGAGTAGTATCATTAAATCATTATTTAGAAGAACAAATAATTTCAATATTTCAATGTGAAAATGAATAAGGAATGTTTTTTTGATAGTTTATCTGTCGGCATGACAATTGCTTAGGCATCTTCCTCTATAACACTTAGATGTCGTCAGCCCAGGATTTCTTTAGGTGTTCTTAGCATACCCTAATATACGGGTTAAATTAAAATATCTTTAGTGAATAAAAATGTGTATTCGTAGACCATCGACAGATTTGGCACAACATTTAGGTAGTATTTTCTGAAAATAGTAAAATCTGCACATACGAGTAGATATTATTTAATTTACATTGCTACGAATGAAAACTGTACCAGTTAGATATGCATTAAATTAATAAATATACACTACAGTATTAGGTATGTTTGTGAGCGTTGCTGTAAACTTGGCACCTAAGTACATAGATATTTATTATGCAAATTTTAGCACGTGCTACACCACTGATAAAATTATCTGTTAGAGCACTTATTTGTTTTGGTAGATATCTGATTAAGCCCCAGATTTGTGTGATAAACGTACCTATAGACTAATGCTATCTTATCTTATCTTTTGTTCTGCCCAGACACGGACAGATTATTTTATCTCAATTCATGACAACGCATAGTTCTATTAAACAAATCGTAAAAACCATATCCTTGTGATTATGATTAATTCCAGAAATAACAATGTTATCATAATTTTTAAGAAAAAGTTACTTCTTTTTCCTAGAATTTAAATTTCATCAGGAAATTCTTGCTTCGGGAAATTATGAATTTCAGAAACCTGACTAATTGACTGATGATTTTACGACGGTTTTTTTAAAGTCGTTTTACTTTTTTAGTGTTCCGTGGCCAAAGCAACCTGTCCGTTTGTCACAGCCGATTTGCCTGAAAACTATAAGTAAATACTAGGTATAGTAATAAAATTTGATATCAGCTCTCAAAATCATGAAAAGTTTGTCCCACTCCCTCTATTTCTTTGGAAATGGTGCATGTACATATTAATAAACTCTTTCAAGGATATTTGGTTATGGTCAAAGTATTTCTTTACTTATAGTTTTTGAGATAGGCTGATTTAACAGTATTTTGTATATTCGCTTCCTAAAGAATCCTTTGTGCGCGAGTCCGACTCGCACCTAGCCGGTTATTTTAATAGGCTACCTACCTATATAAATATCGAATACAAATGTCTAAGCTTAAATATCTACTTAATAACTACTAAAAAGCTACAAAATAAATAAGTTTTTCTTTGACGCGGAAATACGTAGGTATTGTTACGTTACAAGATAAACAAAACTGGTAACGCCCTTGACCGCCTAGTACAAGCTTATCTTTAAAGGACCTCTGTACTGTAGGTAGTTCTTTACAAATTTTAAGTAGTACATGTCCCTACTGTCATAGAAAAGCAACAAATCATAGAGTACTCTCTTGATTA
This sequence comes from Thaumatotibia leucotreta, assembly GCA_025490895.1. NCBI lineage: Eukaryota > Metazoa > Arthropoda > Insecta > Lepidoptera > Tortricidae > Thaumatotibia > Thaumatotibia leucotreta. The sequence continues at coordinate 36,153 of JALPQI010005310.1, read as the reverse complement.
TAATACGATAATTTCACTTAAGATAATAATAAGTTTTATGGGATGTGTCTGTCATAAAAAGATTTGATAGTAAAATATTTATTAAATTCCTAAATAAGTAAGATCTTAAATTATAATCCCCCTTATTTATAAACTTCTCCTAACTTAGCAAGCCGATAAGTATTGTTTGTCCCTATGGTTCTCATTAATATGTCTAAAAAACCGAAAGGGACAAATGATACTTATAGGCTTGCTAAGATAAGAGACGATTATGAATAAGGGGGTATGAGATTATACCTATTTATCAATAATGAGTTTTTGGCATTTTTACTATTATATTCTTACACCAAATTCTTCTTCTTAAGTCGTGGCCTCATGTCTGAGGGACGTGACTCCTATGGGGTATTCTTCTCGTCACTGCTCTCCAGGCCGTTCGATCTTCGACATTTATTAGCGTGAGCTAATTACGAACAAAGCTCGCCTTGATACAATTTTGTCATGTATGAGTTTTCATGACCTGTAATGTTTCTATGCTACTCGTATTAAATAAGTGCAACATGCGAAACAAAACCAATTCACTTTTATGAGTAGGTACCGTGTGCAACTTTAATAAGATTACGGATTTGGTTGTTAAGGAAGTAAAAAATATTTAAGGCTGCATTTTGTGCACGTGCAGCAATAATACTTGTAGTGCGAATAGAGAATATGGAAGAGACTTTGGGAATTTAATGCATTTTTTAGTTGTATTTTGAATTTATTATGTACATTCAGACGAAATCAAAAATAAAGTGAGGTAAATATCGCAGTTATTTCAATTACCTACCAAAAATTGAACTATTCAAATTAGCTTATAATTTAGAAAATTATAAGCTAACTATAACTATTCAAATTAGCTTATAATTTAGAAAATTATAAGCTAATTTGAATAGTTCAATTTTAGGGTGGAAATTCTTTTCTGTTTCTATTGTGTCTCAAATAAACGTTTTTTCTTCTTCTTTCTTTTTGGTTCAGTGAAGGCAGCTACCAGATCCAGAGTAGCTGCGCGAAAATGGTCATAGAAGAACTTCCCTCGATTTTAAATGAATGAAGATTGGCGTTTACAGATTTTGGAAAAAACATACAAGGTGCGAGATGATGGTCATTTTTGTCCAACTTTTTTTATGCCAAACGATCCTGTTTCTGTTCTTGTATGGGACCAAATAAAAAATTTTGGCTAGAAAAGCCGCAAACTAATTATTAAAATTCCCGTTCATACTGAGTCATCAGAGTTCGTTTATTGAGTCATTTTGTTTTCATTTAGAACAGAAATAGTCTCGCTACCTAAATAAAGTTTTGTACAAACTGAACCGACTGACGCTGAAGCCTAAAATACTTTGAAATTCAGATCATCGCTTCAGTTGCATGTTGTTTTTGGAAACTCACGCTTTTGGCAAATGTGACGTTACTGTTCTATTTCAGGTGTATATTGAGATTGAGACATCGTCCTTTGTTTCAAATTAGACACGGAATTTAAGAAATCGATACCGATGAATGTCTTTTCAAATTTCATGGTATGGAAAACAATTGAAAAGACTGTCAATTTCTTCCCTTGACTAAGATAGCTAAGTCAACAGTTAATCCTACATAATAAATGTTTCATAACTTAACGAAATCATATACCAAGTAGCAAGAATACCTACCATGCTACATATTATTATCCCAAATATTATTTTGATTTATCTATTTATGGTTAAGTAGTTACTCCAATTGATGTACCTGCGCGGCATGATTACTGTATAGGTAAAAAATATATAATCTTATAGATCCTACCTTTAAAATGAACAATTCTTGTTTATGCAAGAGAAATATCAAATAATGTCTATACCTACACATTTATTTGATATTTCTCTTGGAGATCCAGGAGACTACTCCATCGATTTAGATGAAACTTGCTGTGTAAGATTTTCTGGAGCAGAACAATCGATCAAGCTTTGTCTTATCTTATCTTGTATCGGTAAGCATTTAAATATTTTCTGATGAGTAAAGAAAGGATTTTAGTTCACATTCAAGTTGGACTCATTTGATGTTAAAATATGCGTAACTTTGGTATTGGCGGATTTTTTTGGATTGAGGAAAGACCTATTATCTCTTAAACTGTTTGTATAATTCGGTTGCACAATCTGGAGACACATTTAAAGCGATACACTATATATGAAGGAAGTTTCCAGGTCTCACATGGTGAGTAAAGTTTTCTAGAAAACTTTGTAACTATCGAGAGCGCATCCTGCCCTGAACTTTGCTCTGAAAGGGGGCCAAGTGATGACGTCGCTGTTCAATAGCTTCCACGCATGCGTAATAACTTGTCGATGTGTGGGTTTACCGTCTGGCGGAGCACGCGGTCCGTGCGTGCCCCTATACCCGTCTCACTCTTAGTTCATTCAAGTCTAGAAATCCCCATGAGAGACAGAGTCAGCCAACCGGCTGGGGATCGCCGTCTTATCTAAATCAAGTTTAAAATACCACTGCGTTTACAATAACCGCCAGTCGTGTTCGAGCTGCTTTGCCAGAACCTCGATCTTACACGGTGTGAAACTTTCGCAACTTGTGAATTTTTGAATTGCAGATTTGTGGATTCTTGAGAACTGCCACTTCTCGACCCAGTATTTTTCTCAGATTACATTTTTTTAAGGTAAGTTTAAGTAAGGCATGTTAAAGGATTTCTCTTAATTTACGATGCACTTGAAACATTTAGGATTTTTTCGAAAAAGTAGGTACAAGCAGGAAAAAGCAGTGCATGTAAATAGAATGTTCTGGTAAGTTGTCGGCGCCGCAATGGCCGACTGGTTGCACCGAGCGCTTTCTCTCTCGCTAGGTCGGCGGAGCGCCACTTAGCTAATCTTGAATCGATTAGTTTTCACTCTTCAGCTTCGTAACATATGTGATTTGAAATCAATAATTTAGAATAAATGGTAAAGTATTACCTCATCAAAGTTTTCCTTTGAAGTAAAACGTGACTTTTCCACAAGCGATAATACTGAGGAACGTGATTTACTTTATTTGCATTGGATTTTTTTATAATTTTATCCACATTTCATACGCTTATAATAATTAAACGAGGCAAGAGTTTACACTTATATGTACTAATATCTACAGGAAATTCATATAAAATCGTATTCACTTGTTAATTTTCCTTATCTGTGGGTTGGGCCAACTGTATTATAAGTTCAAATATTAACTCGAAGGACGTGAAGATGTGAACACGTTTTCTCAAATAAAAACGTGCAATACGACTCTCATCATACTGAAACAACTAAAAAAAATAGGAACTTCGGTCTAGGTTTACAATAAGATTTTGAAAATGGTCATTAAATGATACAGGATACCTACTTCTTCATAAAAGCCTGTTGAAAAATTATGAAAGAGGGTTTTTACCTACCTTTTTGAAAAACGAACCGTATTTATCAAAGCAGGTAGTTGACCTCCCCGGATTTCGGCGTTTACCTGACCGTGAAGCTATTTTTGAATCGATGCACGATGTATTAACAAAATGTTATAAGATCAGGAGAAGTTTGTAACTGCTCAAAAAAAGATATGAAAAGAGTGTTGTAACTTCCTCGATATTCACTGATTTTTTATTTACGGGACAATGTAAGAAGAACATACCTACTCGTACTTACTACCTAATCAATTTTATCAAAAACAAAATTTTCACTTGCTTCTACGATAATGTGTTACTTCGTCCTATATTCGACAGAATTTATCTCGTTGTTTCCTATACACTCTTCATTTTGGGGCCACGGATATCTGAATCATGGAATAAAGTGCTAATAAATTAGGTACATGCGGTAGGAATTTTCCGATAAAATACAATTGAGTACCCAAAGTTTAGTAACGCACGTAACGCGCTACGTCAGACGTATCTTTTATAAGAACACCTGTGCTAATATGAAAGACCGTCACGGTTGGGCGAATTCAAAAGACATTTCGGTTGCACTAATGCAATTGCATGTCTTCAACCTGCAAGAGACATTCAAACCTATTCTGATTTAGTAAAAAATATAATAGGTAAATATTGGCAATTATTTCTACAGATATGTAATACATCTCGAAACAAAAATTAAAAACCTATACTTACTACATGAAGTAGGTAAATATGTTTTTTTACTTGGAGGCTTTTAAACTCACGTTTATTTTCATTTCTTCGATAAATAATACAAGTTATTGATTGATTGTGAGGGGTTTTCAATTTTGCTTATAAGCATAGATCTTTTATTTATACATTAGGTGGAGAGGTATAGGCTACATACTAATCAAATAAAAAGCCCTACAAAGAACACTAAATTAAAACTAAATACTCGTTTATTCAATTCACATATGTTTATGAATATTCCGTTTTTTTTTAAATATGGAAATCCCAGAATAAGTGCATCATAATAATCCGTGAGTCATTATTTACTCTTGACTAATTTCCCTTATCAGCGCGCGTCATTAAGCTTTCCTCGTTACAGATAAACTATCCCCTCTAATTACCAAGATGCTCGCTAGCCCAGCTATGGAACTGCAGGTTGAGGAGACTCCTTTGGCCCTCCAGCGGCTCTGGAACCTGACCAGGGCCCGCCTGGCTGGGACATCTACTGCCCTGGATGAAGAACCGGCACTTGTGGAGACTTTGCCTTCTGCCCAGGTAGCTATCAATATACAACCTCATCTTTTTATAAGTTATTTAGCTAGGATCTGGCTGTACAAATAAATTTCGAATGACATCTGAAGATCTGGGGCCCGTTTCTCAAAAGCTTGTAACTTGTACTACAAGTGGAAGTCACTTTTTAACACTATTACACTATTAGATAAGGACTTCCGCTTGTATTACAAGTTACAAGCTTTCGAGAAATAGGCTACTGGGGCCCATTTCTCGAAAGCTGGATGCTTAGCCAAGTTGCCAATCGCTAATGCTTAGTACCTAGCGTATCGTAGTTTTCCTTCTCTGTCACTCTTTCATGTTAGTGCGACAAATACAGTTAGCTGCCTTTCTTTTACGATTGACGATTAAGCGTTAGCGATTGGCAACTTGTCTAAGCACCCTGTTGTTATAAATTACGTAGGTAAATAATAAAACCAATTCAGTTCATGTAGCATTTTATAATATTATATGAATGGATTATAATTCCTATATATTTTATTAATATTGTAGTATTTTAACTGTGCTACAGTGAAATAAGCTCTTTTATTTAGTAGACGTACTTTTGTAATAATCAATACAGGCATGAAGGTCGCCAGGCTTGATGACTAAGTGGTGTGAATAAATTATTGTTGGCGCCAGAATTCATATTTTCTGTATCCGTTAGGTTCGACAACCTTTAGGGTAAAGTGCCAATTAATACTATAAATACATGAAGGGCTACCAGCATAATTTTAAATTATCTCTATCATGTCTCGATTTATAATTCGAAAGAAATTATGGAAAAATGAAACTGATAACATAAAAATAAAAATTTTAATGTATGTGCTGATGGTTGACCTTAAAATCCACCTTTGTACTGAGTTTATCAACATACATATCCAAGAAAATTTGTCTTGACCTAAATAATAATATACTCATGGAGGTACTATCGTAAAAAATATTCTAATTATTATTTATCAAGTAATAACGACGGATGATAATTACGTCCTCGTTGTATATTTATGAGGTTAAGTTCGAAACATTATTCAATCATCTTATTTATATCGAAGGACAATTTAATTGCTCATAAATATCGTTTGTAATGTCTTGTTCCACTTTACAATCAGTTTATCTACAATTTATTTTTTCACAGGAGCCTGATACTAATACAAAGAGCAAACTCCCCGCTCCAAGTGACTATGAAAGTGATGCGGAGGAGGCATTCCCAGAATTAGAAATACCAGTAAGTATTTTTTCTCAAACATGCAATGAAATATTGTAGTTACGTGCCTAAAAAGTGGCCGGGAAGTACCTCGTTGCCGGCCTAGGCCGGCAAGTGCCTCTTTTTTAATTTTCATTTGACATAGGGTTGTGACCTGGCATCTTGGCTTTTAGCCAATAATTATCCGTAAGTAATATTAGTATTAAAAAAAAATATTGGCAAATTTTTGCAGTTATAATTAGGTATTTAAATTATATAATTTAAGATAAATGTACAATAACTACTCAAAATAATATTTAAAAATCATTATTATACGGCGCGATCCGTCGGCCCCGATCACTGCATGAGATTAATTGGACCCAACCGACCGCGTCGTCTTATACCGCTTTTTGAAAGTCAAAATTTGCAACTTTCAAACAGGTCAATCTTAAAAAAAAATGAGGTGTCGGTGTCGTATTTGACTTTTGTTGTGTTTCAAAAACTTAGTTATGTAGTTGACTTATAATTTCTTAGAAAGAAGATACATTTTTAGGGTTCCGTAGCCAAAATGGCAAAAACGGAACCCTTATAGATTCGTCATGTCCGTCTGTCCGTCTGTCCGTCTGTCACAGCCTATTTACTCGGAAACTATAAATGCTACAGCAACGAAATTTGGTAAGAATATGTGTTGTATAAACCGCTACAGGATTATGATACTAAATTGTAAAAAAAAACCATTGGGGTGGGGGCCCTCCATACATGTAACTGAGGGATAGAAAATTTTTTTTAGTTGTATATAAGCGTGTGGGGTATTAATAGAAAGGTCTTTGAAAATGATATGAAGGTTTATAAATCTCATTTTGATTTGAGCAAACCGTTTACGAGATATCAACTCTCAAAGTCTGAAAATGTGTCCCCCCCCCTCTATTTTTTAAACTAAGCGATATAAAATTCTAAAAAAAATATATGTTATGCACATTAATAAACTCTATCAACGATTTTTGGTTTGATTAAATTATCTCCTATAGTTTTTGAGGTAGGTTGATTTAACTGTATTTTTTAATAATAAATTGATAATGGTACGGAACCCTTCGCGCGCGAGTTCGACTCGCACTTGGCCGGTTTTTTTTGTTTCATTTCATTGCATGTTTGAGAAAAGCATTGTACATACCTCGGCCATGAAGTGACGGGTTGCCGTCCGAATACTATCCGGCCTCGCTTCGCTCGGCCGTCTACATATATTCGGCCGGCAACCAGTCACTTTCCGGCCTCGGTAGTAATGTACTATTATATCATTTTAGTATAAAAATAACCATTATTCACCACCTGCTGTGCGCTCCTCCCTTATTTTAGCCGGCCAGTACGAGAATAACTGTACTTAACTAGAATTGATGGAAAGGACGAACGCGAACGCACGACACACAAATTTAAGAAAAGCTCTATAGCCGTACCATGACTTAGCCAACTTAATCGTTACTTAGCAATTCATGGTATGGAAGAGACACAACAGACCACATTTATTTGATCTCTCTAGTCAATCCTAAAATAATAATCGAAATAAAATAAAACAAGAAATTAATATTAGATATCAACGATATTCCCACAACTTCAAAACATGTGGGTACGTGAGTGCGATAACGGATGGAAATGTTTAAAAAAACTTTCCGTAGTATTATACAAACAGTATTATGCTCTTTACCAATATTTACTAATTATTGCGAATGTGTATCATATTACCGACACACCCCCGCACGTCGGGAGTTGTTATCAAACACGTCACGGCCTGACCCTCTCGTCTAGACGTTCGCACATAATACGTGTATTGATAACATTCGTTAAATTACCCGTATCACATCGTGGCCAAGTATTCTTACTACTTTAATTTGGTACGTAGTGTACTTATACTGCTAAGTACTCGTACAAACCTATTTACTAAAGAAACTGTTGTCCTCAGTATTGATAGTATTGAGAGTCATGAAGGGCTTCAAATCAATCCAGTTTTTGTGTTGCTTCATTGACTTCTCATTCATTCGACTAAGGTCGATAACATTCAACATAAAGTTTCTTATTTCTGATTTTTTACTGAAACTTCCTGGCTGATAACCTCGTTTGAAGGTTCGATGTCTGTATCGAGCTTCCGCAAATAAATTCGTGTAAGCAGATTGGAATCTGCACATAGTGTGTGTCGGAAATAGATGGGAACGTGTAAATATACCGCTCGATCAGCACGGTTAGTGGACTTTGTACCCTGTGCTCGCAAATACCAATTTGCTACAAGTACTGCGACGCAGAATTTCTATTAGGTACCTACGATTTGCTGATTGTTACTGAATTGCCTTGATACGTCTTGATAAAAGGGGTAATCATTCATTCAATTGGCCTCTAAATTATTTGCTATGCTACCTATATTTAGACTTTAGATGGGGGCTCTACGCAGCTACCTACATACATAACTTCTTTGTTTGATACATACCCTTCTTGGCTTCCATTTAGACGGCGTATGATTTTCAATATACACTGCCAACTTTATGCATAAGTTATCTTTAGACTGACTTCCTATATTCCATCCCATACTAATCCGGCTAGCGGTCTGGTCATTGTAATTTTAGTGATTGTAAATTAAAACAATAAAATAAACTTTAAACACTGAATGGCCCTAAAATTATCAATATCATTCGAGGAATCCGATAGTGATAGCTTGATTTTAGAAGTGACAGATCCGGTGAATTGCCACTTTGATTAAAATGTTTGAAGACAAGGACTTGTGTTTATTGTTGATTATGTGGTTTTAGGAGCAGCCGGAGTGCTTGCAAAAGGGTTTATCGGAGAGCTATGCCAAGGAGGTGTTGTTGGACGCTAGCACTCTTGGAGATGTGCCGGCCGTGTACCGCGTGCCGCCCCCGGCTCCGCACCAGCTGCCGGTCATTGGGGTCTACATCGACCCTCGCGTCAGAACCGGCTTCCGATACAAAGTTAGACCTATGCAGGTGAGACGAGTAATTTAATTTCAATTTTATCTCACTCCATTTATCACAAAGCGAAACTTTGAGGAATGGTTTGTTTTTGTCTATAAATGTTGACTATTGCATGGGATTGCAATATTCTACATTTTATGTAATTTATTAATAAAGTAAGCGAAATTACTTATTGATTAATAAGAAACTATTCCTCATCAGTTCAGTTGTTGAATGTTGCTTAACCATGGAAGAAAACAAACTGTAAAATCATAAACATATGGCTTTTGTCATCAATGTCGAGCTTTCCTACGTCGAATAGAAAAACTACGAAGATCCATAATAACATTGGGGCAAAATTTACTACTGGACTGCAAAAGAAACTGTTTTGCAACAAATCATCACAATATAAATATTTAAAAAAAGAAACTAAAGGAATTGAGTTTAGATATTTAAATTTACAGCGATCTTTGAACATATTTTATGAGTAGGCTTGGGACTTTTGGATGCTCGCTATGGTTCTAGCATCCGCGGAGTCGCCATTATGTTAAAATATTTTTTCGAAGTCAAAGTCAAAGTACACAATAATTTGTATGCAGGTATGTAGGTAATTATAATTAAACATTCTACTGCTAGTAAATAAAATAAAGAAATAAACCTTTTAATACCAATAACAAAAATGTCTTCTTCAATCTAATATTAGTCGATACTTCTAAATTGCCGATATAAATAATAATAATTATAGTCGACTTTTTGAGTTTTAAGGTTGTGTCACGCAGAGCAATAAATGTAGAACGTATCTTTACTTACTGCTAGTTCATCGTAAGACTTTATTCATTCTAATAACAAGCTGTATTCGCCACAGTTATTTTGATGGGATACACTTTTAACATGGTTAACAATACATAAAGACTTTTTTCCGACTTTGAAATGAACATCACATAAAGAGCAAAACAAAAGATCACATAAAGAAAAAATAAAGTCTTTTAGACTTTTCTTCGTCATATTTTGATTCCTGATCCTGATACGGCTCTGATAACAGGATTTAATTTCGCAAGTCGTAAAATTATTCATTTTAAAATGTTATTACAAATTACGTAAACGATCTTTCATCTGAACTGACACCTAATTACTCAAGTGTTTATTTTTATCTGAAACAGATGTCAACAGTATGTCAAACAAAACAAAGGTATCAAAGAGGATGCATAGTAAAGTAAATCGTAGGTACGTATGTAGTACATATTATGCATATCGCATCAACTGTGAACTTCACCATGTGTAATAAATTTGTAATAAAATTACATAATTGCATAATATTATACGTATAGATCATGACATCTACTAGGTTTTATTTCCAGGCTTTGACTTTGACTTCGAAATTTTTTTTAACACAATGGCGACTCCATGGATGCTAGAACCATAGCGAGCATCCAAAAGTCCTAAGCCTATTTATGAGGCATTTGAATTTTATGGGAATAATTATATACCTAATTTATCAAACTATTATCTAATAAGGAAGTATTTTTAAAGCTTGAAATCTGTTGTGGTTAATTATAGAACATTTTGGTAAGGGAATACCTTTTCAGAACCAAGAGGATGGTGAGTGTTTTACGCCTTACAAAAGTGTTCATGACCTAATCGAATGTTCTGGAGTCATCTTCTGAAAATAAGCTTTATTTTTACCCTATTATGAGGCCTGAAGGAAATAATAATCTGGCGCATAAAGAATTAAATAAAACTTTAAGGAACGGAATGTTCGATTAGTATCATTCTGTATATTTAACCACGTAAGATAAAAAAAAACTTGTCATTAATAGGGACAATGAAAGTAAGGTTGTCATGTTGCTTTAAATTGTAGTACCTAGTTAAAGGTTTAATATAATTATATTATTCTTTACTAGTAGTCGTATATTAGTATTTAACAGGACATTGTATATGAACAAATATGCATTTTCATAATCTCGTATAAAATGTAATTTCTTTATCAATTCAACTTTACATAATTTGTGTTTATGAATGTTGTAAAGAAAGTTTTGTAATGGCAACCTTACATCTAATTGTTCAAAGATACTGTACTGTTATTCATTACAACTGATTTTAGTGTTTATAACTTACGGTCATCATTAAATTGGAGAATGAAAATCTTAATTCAATTCCTTATCCGCGAACCGATTTCAGCAGTCCAGATCAATTTGGAACGGGTATGATTAGGTTAGAATAGGGTTGGTTCAGTAAGTAGCGGTGTCCGTTGCTGAAATTTACAGACTGCAAATGTCACCAACGATCAACACTGCTAACTTGCGTGGTCCGCCACTGGTTGTGCACTTCCGCTAGGCGTTGGTATGTGGATCGTCCAGTTTTTCAGACCCTCGCCCAGAGCGGCGTTCTGAAACCAAACCTTCAAGAAACGCGCAGAGACCCGACGGGTCGAACATACTGGCCGGCAGCATGTTATGTCTACAATAGGTAAACAATAGTATCATTCATAAGGGCCCTTTGCCATGTTAATCATATCAATGTTCAGAAAGTCAACATTTTAATTGTGTATTGATATGGTTATTTGTTCAAGTAAGCTAGTCTCGCTAAATTGTGAAATACGTGGGTATAATAAATTAAGAGAATGCTTGACTCCTAATTCACATAATAATACGGGTATCATCTTCATAATATCAACTCATTATGCCATTTGATCAGATTTACACTGCGGAAAAGTATGCTATTTGGAAAAGTAATCATGTCTTTCACAAATTTGTTCTAAATTAAAAGTAAACGTTTGGAAATAAAAATGAAAATAATTTAAAATAAATATTTGAGTTATTTTTAACATCTAAATTGTAAGGTTGAATAGTTAACCTTTTTGAGCATGAACTATATCATAATTTAAATTTTCAGGCCATAGATGCGGTCCCAATGTCGGTGAAGCCAAGATATTTGTTCGGAGGCAAGGCCCTGACACTGCAGTCCATAGGGCGCGGGTTCGCGCGCCGTATCACATTTGAGCCCCATGACTCGACGCTCAATGACAATAACAACTATTTCTGGACTGACTCTAGACCCGAGGGATTCCTGTTCGAGATCGAGGCTGTGTCGATCGGGGATAAATTCACTGTCTATGACGCGAACCATGAACCTCAGGGCATCCTGGAAGTTGTCCAGCAACAGGTGAGCTTCCCACCAAAAATTTCAAATGTGTTTACCATTTGATTACTTAGCATGAATTGTAGTCTAATGAGCTTTTGTTTTTATAGAAAAACCAATTTGAAGTGGATCAGCAAATCTTTGAAGACGGATCGATTGTGAAGAAAATAAAGATCAATACCCTTTGCAAAGTGGAATGGTATGAAAATGATGGAGCTACTAAATTGGTACCGGTTACCGGAATAGCCATTCTGAAGAAAGGCCGAGGAAACGCCGTTGTGACTAGAGTAGTCAACGTAGCAATTGGTATCAAGCAGCTCCGAAAGGGATATGAACTTAAGCCTGGTATCGAATCGTCATCCAGGAGGATCAAGGTCAACGGTGGCGATATTAATGACATTCCTTGCCAGTATTGTGTAGTTGGGCTCGAAAAGTACGAGTTGCCCGTTATCGGAACATACGTAGACCCCCGAATTGTACCTGGGTTCCATTACCGAGTACGTCCCGCGGGCTGCCGCCGCCATCTCTTCGAAGGCCGAAGCCTCCTTCTGCAGTCTGTTGGCATGGGTTACGGCAAACGCATAACGTTCAAACCGGACACGCTCAATGCCCCAGAAAACTACTTTTGGTCTGACTCCCATCCCGAGGGCATTGGCATGGAACCACGCGCAATCCAGCCTGGCATGAAATTCACTATTACAGGAAATGGGGTAAGTGGAATAGTTAAAGTATTACTAAAATTTACTGAAATAACTTATAGACGTAACATTTGGCACTTCGCCATAATGTGAGTTCCGACAGGCGCATAGTAGTCAATTTGTTTACAAATTTATTATTTCAGCATATGTATGCTAAAGTTCAAAAAGTGATATTTTGGCAGAAGGACAAAATAGTATTTCAAAATAACTTTGGTTAGCTGCCAAATTATAATTTAACCTTGACAGGCTTGGCAGTTCGGGTACAATGACGCTCGTATTTATTGCAATTTGCATTTTTGCAGGGTCTACTGGGAGAGGCGAGCGTGTTCCGCGCCGACTTGCCGCAAGTCGAAGAGAAGACTGAATATGTGGATGTTCCGGGGAAGCGAGGAAAGGCCGTGGAGAAATACATCCATGTCGACGTCACCTGTCACGTGAAGCTGGCCACGACTGGCGGCGGCTCCGTCGACTCTGAAGTACACCTTATGAAGGTCTCGGGGGTCGCTCTGGTCCGCAAGGAGCCCGGCCAGGCAGTCGCCAACCTGGTCAAGGTCTACAACGTCGGTCTCGACTCGCAGCTGAACCTTCTCTTCGCGCATTCCCAGACTGAGCTCACCTTCCACCCCCTGCCTTAAATCACTCTCGGAGAACGAATGGTATTGCAATGCGTGTGACAGGTCGTCCTAGCGTTGTAATACTATAAAACTTACCGGGCGCGACTGAGGCTCCGTCTAACGTTCAATCGATTGGTCACGATTTGCAACTGAGGGCGTGTAAAGATCGCCTTATCCTAACGGATAGTTCGGTTGCAAATTATGCAACAAGAAGAAACGGTGAGGATTGTGTGCATCGAAATCAACGTGATTCAGACGCCACAAACAGAACACCGCATCGCAACAAACTTTATGGTGTCAGAATGTCACCAAAGCTAAATATTGTAGCGCTGCGGCTAGACCGCAGATCAGTTTAACGTCTTGAAGTTCAGTTTAAAATGTCAAAATTTCCAGGTAGCTTTTATCAACTGTAACTGTCGTTTCCTTTGATAGGTACCTTTTCGGTAAAGTTCCGTACTGACAGATTGAGTAGTTATAGTATTAAATTTATTATGCAAGCCTCGAATAACGTAATATTATTCTTTATTTAAATGTTTTATTTATAAATTTCATGACCAGTTTTAATTTATATAACAAGGTCCCACTTGTTACACACATTGTTTTTTTTTTCGGAGAGAGTAGCAAAAAAGACTATAGTAAAATGATTCAACAAAAATATTAATTTCTGTTCTGTATTCTGTGTTTGAAATTATTTCTACATTAATACTTGCTATTTAATTTATGACATATGATTTAAATTCTATTTGGTTTCAAAGTTTAAAATAAATTAAGTTTTACCTGAATCATGTATTATTTCTTTATTTTTGGATAAATAAAAGATTATTTTGTAATTTTTGAAGTTTTCCTTTTCCTTAGTTACCCAAGTATCTGAGTGATACCTACACATACAGTGTGCATACTATTAGTTGGCAAGTCCGGTGCTTAGCGCTTACTCGACACGTAAAATTATCTATTTTTCTCAAACATGCAATGAAATATTGTCTTTACGTTCCTTAAAATAGACTCTGAAGTATAGCTTTTACGGAGCAGTAACTCACTGGGATGGAAATGGAATTTCATAACACTTTTCAGGCCTAGGCCTGCAAAGTAACTTTTTTTAAATTTCGACAACATAGTCATTATTTTTTTTTTATTTCTTTGCATGTTTGAGAAAAGCACTACATGCCTCGGCGTAAAAACGGATTCCCGGCCTCGTTACCTTCTTATCATACACATTAGAATATAATTAGAAAAAAACATATTTTTTCGGGTACCTCCCCTAGTAGTACCTAAAGTGGGGATGATTTTTTTATTTTGCTGTAATCGTATGGTGTATGGGTATCGTTGAAAAGGTATTTCAATAAAATATTTTAAAATAAAAATAAAACCACCTTCAAAAATTCGTCCGAACTAAAAAGTAAAAAATAATTTTAGTTCCTACTTCTTAGGATTTCCTACCCAAACCTTTAAACCTTTTACCCTATTCATTGAAATAAAATATTATGGCTAGGTATCCTACAGATTTCTTAGAAGTCGGTGCCAAGCCAAATACGTGCATAGGTATATATTAGATAGAGCTTTGTAACTTACTGTCACTCCGATTATGTTTTTATCAACAGAATGATCTATCTCAGTCATTTTGATGAAAGCATAACCGGAGTGACAGTAAGTTACAAAGCTCTATCAAATACAGTCATAGGTAGGTATTACGAGTATACTCGCGAAGTGAACATATTTGGCTTGGCACCGACTTCTAAGAAATCTGTAGGATACCTAGCCATAATATTTTATTTCAATGAATAGGGTAAAAGGTTTAAAGGTTTGGGTAGGAAATCCTAAGAAGTAGGAACTAAAATTATTTTATACTTTTTAGTTCGGGCGAATTTTTGAAGGTGGTTTTATTTTTATTTTAAAATATTTTATTTTTTGCTTTTTAGTGGTGTAAATATTTTAAGAATTATTTAAAGAATCACTAACCGCTAACCAACTTGTCATAACTACTAAGCAAACACTTGAATAGATCTCGAAAATGTATGACAGTTGTTATATTCAAGGAATTATCCTCCAACTCCTAATCATTAAGGAGTTATACCTTTCGTCATCAGCTCACCAACATGAGACTATGACCACCTAAAGGCAAATACTCAAATAGCTTATAAAATACATGAACTATGTTATATTTAAAGAATTATCCCCCAACTCCTAATCTCTAAGGAGTTGTACCTTCCATCATCAGCTCACCGACATGAAAGGATGACCACCTAAACGCAAATACTCGAATAGCTTCCAAAATACATGAAATATGTTATATTTAAATAATTGTCCCCCAACTCCTAATCTCTAAGGAGTCGTACCTTTCATCATCAGCTCACCAACATGAAAGGATGACCACCTAAAGGCAAATACTCAAATAACTTCCAAAATACATGACATATGTTATACTTAAAGAATTATCCCCCAACTCCTGATTGCTAAGGAGTTGTACCTTCCATCATCAGATCACCAACTTAAAATGTTAATGACTAGACGCAAATACTTGATTAGTTTTCGAAAATAAATGAAAAATGTCATGTGTGCCTACAACATTTGAAGAGTTGCCTCGATTTCTCCAGGATCCCATCATCAGATCCGAATTCGGTGACAATGGGACCAACTAGAAGGTATACCCTTTCAAACAAAAAAATAATTTTTCAAATCGGTCCACGCATCTTCGAGTAATCGGGGAACATACATAAAAAAAAAAAAGATTTCGACGAATTGTAAACCTCCTCCTTTTTGAAGTCGGTTAAAAAGAATAAAGGTTCCCAAAGAAAGTTTTTTTTCTCAAGATATTATCGGAGATAACCGCTCAAGATTAAAAAAACAATGTGAGTGTGTCCCTCAGATGAAAAATAGACTCTTACACTTTTTTTTTTTTAATACCACGTCGGTGGCAAACAAGCATACGGCCCGCCTGATGGAAAGCAGTCACCGTAGCCTATGGGCGCCTGCAACACTAGTTTACATTGACTACTGTACAGGTTTTAGGTGGTTCAATTAACTTCCAGGAACCTTGAGAAAACCTACTTAAAGTGAGGTCTTCAAAATACATGAAATTTACCGGATTGACAAATTTATAATACGATAGCTGATAAGTACGACCCACGAAATGGATAGCTGAACGATACGTTGTATAAAAAAATGTATACTATACATTATCTTAAACGAAAAAAAAAACAGAATTAACTTCTATTGCCCTTTTTCTCCCGACTGTAGTAGAGTTTTTACATAAAAATACATCGTTTTTACTGGGCAAATTTTTAGAACACTTTTGCAAAACAAATGAATAAGTAGCAAGTGTTAATATTTTTAAACATTGAAATATTTTCTACAATTAGGTATGTGTAACTAACTTTTGTTTAAGTTCATTATTTTTCACACCTCATGCACGTCAAAGCCGGATTATATGTCATATATTAAGTATAAACCTCACGAAAAGCAAGACATTATATCCATTGGCAAAAACGAGATATAATGTTGTATGAAATTTCATTATCACCCGCCGGGCGATAATGTAGTTACATTACACTTTATTGTTATAACGATAAAGCCTAATTGCGTTAAGAAAAATGTGGAAGCACCGCCCGAAAACCGAGTTGTCCATGCACGGCTTGGCGCGCGCCGTCAAGCTAAGAGCGGGCGGAGACGTGCACTCGATTTTCAAAAACCGAAGCCGCGGGTACCGCAGCCAACTAGATTCTCACGATGTTCATTTGTTAAATCAAGTAGGCTATCCCGGCAAAAACAAGTTGCGGTATCCATTTTTGCGCTTTAACATTTAAGTTCTTTAATTGCAACACTATTAATTTGCTGCAATAAATATTATCTACTAATTACCTAAGTATTACTACTGCTGAACATAGGCCTCCCCCAAAGATTGCCACAATGATCGGTCCTGCGCCACCCGCATCCAGCGGACTCGTGCGGCCTTCACCAGGTCATCGGTTGACGTCTTTCGACTGATATGATGATGATGATGATGAAATATTACTAAGCCGGTTTTTTATTGTCTCGCATATGGTAAGAAAAGTAGAGTATATACCTCGGGAATAAAACTGTTTTTGAAAATGTATTTTATACTCTAAATGAGTTTTTTGTAAGATAGAATTAAGATTGTATTGTATGCCCGAACGGGTTACTGTTGATACGTACTAATTATAACAATGTATACCATATACACAGTTTACAATAAATAAATACTTTACTTTACTTTACTTTACTCCTCACTATAGCGAAGAAACACAAAAAAGTTAATTTAGTAAGTATGTCGGAGTCGGTGAAAATGATAATGTAGACATTTCTGCATTTTGCAAATGCGTATTGACTAGAGAACATTATCACAATTCACTGAAACAAAGGTTACCTACTTATGCAATTTTAGGGCTTACGAATTAAATACAGCAAATTAAATAAAGTACCTATTGTATATTTCACTAAATTCTGAAACCATTTATTTAATTACAATTAATGTGGAAAGACTAATTTATGAACATTTTAAGTTTTGTTATCTGTCAAACGAATGCTTCTTCGCACTATGCTCCAAGGTCATTGCTTTACTCTCTAGTGAATAAAATTCATTTTTAACAGCTCGTATTAAAGGTTAAACAAGCTCTTTACAAGCTAGTGAGTAGAAAAAAAATACTGTAGGTAGGTAGTATTGTTATTTATTTATCTTCTAAGTATTTACAAATTATGACAAGGTGAAAAATAAAATGCAGTCTAAATAATATGATTTGAATTATAAATATATTGCTTATTTACTTTTAATCATAACTAATAGACAATTAGCGATACCGCATGAAATTAAATGTCAACATTTGGTTCGAGTAACTAAATCGTCGGTTGACAACCAAAACTCACTAAGTAACAAATACCTACTTGAAATAGAGATCGTACCTATCTAAGTTCTGATTCAATACTGACATAAGAGGTTGCTAAGAGTAGTGACAGTTTTTATAGTGAGTTTTGGTTGTCAGCCGACGATTAATGTTGACATTTAGTACCCAATAAAATAATGTATACAAAATTATACTACGAGTACAATGCAGCATACAAAAACAATATAAAATATTTTAAAAATAAAAATAAAACCGCCTTCAAAAATTCACCCGAACTAAAAAGTAAAAAATAATTTTGGTTCCTACTACTTAGGATTTCGTACCAAAACCTTTTAGCCTTTTCATTGAAATAAAATATTATGGCTAGGTACCCTACAGATTTCTTAGAAGTCGGTGCCAAGCCAAATACGTTCATAGGTACCTATATATTAGATTAGCTTTGTAACTTACTGTCACTCCGATTATGCTTTTATCAACAGAATGATCTGCCTCAGTCATTTTGATGAAAGCATAACCGGAGTGACAGTAAGTTACAAAGCTCTATCAAATACATACAGGGTGTTCGTGAGTAATTGCTTTAACTTTAACATCATGTTTGGTTCGTTAAAACAAACTATGTGACTATATCACATTTTGTTAAAATGTAAAAAAAAAAATTTTTACTATTTCATACAAAATAAATCTATGTTAAGTTGAAGACCATTGTAAAAGGTACTTTTGAGTTAGGCAGCAGTTAGTGTCCATTGATGACAGTGTTGAAATTCTGTAAATGACAGCACATTAACAATTTAGCTCAGTGGTAGCTACTTTGCTTATAAAACAGAGGGTCCCGGGATCAAACCCTGCTACAGCTATTATTTTTTTATTTTTGTTTCTCATTCATTTTTATGTGGCGTAGTGAAAGATAGTTTATTCGTATTTATTTTTATTATACAAAACAATGTTTGCGAACTGTCTAAATTTTTAAATAATATTTTCTTTTTTATCTTAACTTTTAGTTTTCGACATAAGTACCTAGTACCAGTGTCATGGCGTTAAGAATTATTAGAGACTAATTCTTAATCACCCGGAAGTGGACAAGCTGGTGGGAACCAAGTGGTTTTAGACGCCATGTCACTGATAGTCGTAAGGTATATTTAACCATAAATGAAATTACAGTTTTAGTATATTAATAATAATTACATTTATTTACAAACAAAAAACACAATCCTGTATAATAATCCTACAAATAAAATAAAATTATCCCCTTTTTCGTATTACGTACAAAAATATTTTTACAAAGTCAAAATTACCTACAGCTTAGGGCATTTTTGAAGTGACCGGCTTCCTTCTCCAAACATATGTTCCATCGTGCCCGTATTTCGCGGTTTAGATGGACATTAGTTGCACGCATTGCGTCAGCTTCTTCCCGAATTCGTTGCAACAAATGTTCTCTTGTCGCCACTGGTTTTGAGTACACTTTTTCTTTTAAGGTACCCCAGACATAAAAGTCTAGGGGGATTAGGTCGGGAGACCTGGCAGGCCACGCAAGAGTTGAATCCAACGCCCATCAAAGTGCTCATTTAAATACCGCCGAACACGAGCAGCGAAATGTGCGGGTGCTCCATCATGCTGGATCCAATGCGTCCGCAGTGTTTCCAGTGGAACATCTTCAAACCATTCCAAATTGTGTAAATTCTGTAGAAATTCCAAGTAATTGTCACCATTTAGTCGATTTGGGATCTCCACTGGTCCAATAAGGCGATTGTTTAATACTCCTGCCCACATGTTTACGGAGAACTCATGTTGGAACGAAGACTCCCTCGCCATCTTTGGATTTTGCTCAGCCCAATGGTGATAATTTTTTGAATTTATTATTCCTGCCCTTGTAAATTGAGCCTCGTCCATCCACAGAATTTTAGAGATAAGTTGTGGGTTTTGTATTAATAATTCATTTGATCTTTGGCAGTAAGCAATTCGTGAGAAATTGTCCCGTGGCAGAAGCCCTTGCACTTTGCGGTAATGGCAAGGAAGCAGACCGTATCGCTTCCATAAACGCCAGACTTTGTAAACATACGACCAAATACGACCTATTCGTCTTGTGGACAATGTCGGGTCTTCAATGATTAAATTCATTATATCGATTTCGTCCTGCACGTCTAAAACGATGCCACGTTCCCTTGGCGTCGAACGTACACCTATCTCACTGAACGGTCTATGTACCTGCAACAGTAATAAACGTGGGTTAGGTATAAAGAGACATATAAATTTGAAGTAGCTAGGTATAAATAAGGCATACGAAAACAGCTAATTACTTACATTCGTAAAAGTATAAAGCTGCGGTGTACGTCGATTGGGATATCGAATTTGGTACACTCTTGCTTCTGTGGCATTTCCATTACACAAACCGTAAATAAAATGTATGTCGGCCTCTTCTTGGGCCGTATAATTTACACGTGGCATCAATGGAAGCACAGATATTATTTTACAAATAATTATTTCTTTGAAAATAAACAACAATAATAAAATGACAATTTGATGTTTGTGACATATACAAGTCAAATTAAAACTAATCTTAAACGAACTCCTTTATTTAAAAGTGAATGTAGTACATGACGAGAACTGAAAACTCTTTACTTACAAAATAGAAGAAAATAGTATTTGGTTATGTTGTATTAAGAAGACTTTACAATGGTTTAATGTAATTAAGTGAGAAAATTAAGATTTTGAATAATTTGAAAACGGTTCGAGTTAGGATATTAGTTTCTTGGTACAATTAACTTTATTTGATGTATAGAATCTACCCTTGAAATTAAAGCAATTACTCACGAACAACCTGTGTAAGTACTCGCAAAGGGAACATATTTGGCTTGGCACCGACTTCTAAGAAATCTGTAGGGTACCTAATCATAATATTTTATTTCAATGAATAGGGTAAAAGGTTAAAAGGTTTTGGTAGGAAATCCTAAGTAGTAGGAACCAAAATTATTTTTTACTTTTTAGTTCGGGTGAATTTTTGAAGGCGGTTTTATTTTTATTTTTAAAATATTTTATTTTTTGCTTTTTAGTAGTGTAAATATAAAATCGTTATTTAGTATGCTCTAAATACTTATAATTAGAATGTACTTCACTGTAGTAGGCCATAAAATCTGAACTGGCGAACTTATATGAATACAACAACAATTTCAAAGGTAACAGCCTTAGCATGCCTATATTATTTAAATAATCACTAACCGCTAACCAACATGACATAACTACTAAGCAAACACTTGAATAGATCTCGAAAATGTAGGACATTTGTTATATTCAAAGAATGATCCTCCAACCCCTAATCGTTAAGGAGTTATTCCTTTGATCATCAGCTCACCAACATGAGACTATGACCACCTAAAGGCAAATACTCGAATAGCTTCCAAAATACATGAAATATGTTATATTTAAAGAATACTCCTTAACTCCTAATCTCTAAGGAGTTGTACCTACCTTACATCATCAGCTCACCAACATGAAAGGATGAACCACCTAAAGGCAAATACTCAAATAGCTTCCAAAATACACGAAATATGTTATATTTAAAGAATGATCCCCCAACTCCTAATTGCTAAGGAGTTGTACCTTCCATCATCAGATCACCAACTTAAGATGTTCATGACTAGATGCAAATATGTACTTGATTAGTCTTCGAAAATCAATGAAAAATGTCATGTGTGCCTACAACATTTGAAGAGTTCCCTCGATTTCTCCAGGATCCTATCATCAGATATGGATTCGGTGACAATGGGACCAACTAGAAGGTATACCCTTTCAAACAAAAAAAGATTTTTTCATATCGGTCCACGCGTCTTCTAGTAATCGGGGAACATACATAAAAAAAAAGATTTCGACGAATTGTAATCCTCCTCGTTTTTGAAGTTGGTTAATAAAATAGGATACGCGTGTAGGTACGATGTGTAAGTTCTAATTTTGAAATTCCAACAGGTGAAAAACTCTAACCTTATAATATTCGAACTTTTGACTTGTTGAGCTTAGCGAAGGACTTTATGAAAATATAGTTATGGTAGTGGTACTACCGCGGTAAACTCTAACCTTATATGTATATCCAACTTTTTGACTTGTTGAGCTTATCGAAGGATTCAAGGCTCGATACTCTTATGAAAATATAATATAGTTATGGTACTATGGCGGTTAAGTAGCACGGTGTAAAAATATTATTTATTAGTAAATAATTTATTTATATGTGCAACCACATAGACAAAGACATCTTGTGGGATTGCGTGGAACTCAATAGTACGGATGCGTACGTAGTATGACGTCTCAGCTCAACATACACAAAACACGAGTCCGGTTCGAAGGACCGAAAAGGCTTGCGCCACCAGTAGATGGCAGCACAGCGCGGCAGTTTCTTTATAGATGAAGCTAGGTGGCAGCTTTATCAATCGCCGTTTTTATGAGTTCAGTCGCCTCTAGTTAGAGAGGTTGGCCGCGTGTAAAATAAGTTAGTTGTGTTGTTTGAACGTAGAGCCGAGAGGCTAAAGTTGTAAGCGAGAATACTCGGCCGGCGAACGGCATGCGAGTTGGTCCCCTCGTCGACCGTATTACACGGAAAGTATTACGAAAATCGCAATGTGCGAATTAACTTCGAGACGGTGAATTAGTGAAATATACTACGACATATGAACGAACTATCCGCGATGGCTTACAAAATAAGGTGTGAAAGTGTTGTATTTTTGTGCATTTTGTACAGTGTCTCCAGCTTTAACCTGGAACCCAGGATTCCTGTGATAAAGTTTGGTGAAGAAGGCTCGTACTTTGGATTTTCTGTTGCGGAACATCTGACTTTGAATGAAGCAGGCAGAAGTACAAGCTGGTAAGTTGTTTAGTGTTATTGTAAGTTAACGCAACATGGTATGATGTCACGTGCGAAGGTCGCAGGTCCATGTGTTCTATCTGTAGATCTAACTGTGAAAGGTTACTAAGTTTACAATAAGAATTATGTGGAATCCTGATATCGGAGTTATCAGAAGCGCGTCGCTTATCATGAATGGCGATAGTGTCATGTTGGAACTGTTTGATATTGACTAAAAACTTTCACGATTAATTGAATGAATTATTCACCTGCACACATTTAATCCCAGCGCACAATTATTTTTGTATTTAAAACCTTTGTTATGTGATGAAATAAATTTACTCGTGTAAAATTCAATCCGGTCCGGACGAAAGAAAAAAGGACCAACATTCGGGACATTAAGTCGGTCGGTTTTACCTGTCGGAGTAACGTCTGACATGCCGCGTTTAAAGGTGTCAATAAAAAGTGAAGTAATTAAAACATTCTTAGTCAGCTGAGCTCTAGCCGGCACCTTAATAATTGACTTGCTAGCCTTCGAGAATGTAGAACTCAATGTTTACCGATTTATAATGCTAGTCTTTTTAATACGTGAATGCACAATAAGTATGTAGGTAAGAAGTTAGAAGTAGGTACAATTATCGGTTCGTGGTTAGGTATTCTATTCAGTTCGCTGGCATTTCGTTACCCTTCTAATTGTTTATAAACTTGACTCGATCTGTTGAGATTTGTTCATCGTTTTAATTGGTTTCGTGACTTGAGTTCTATTATACTCTGAGTGATGAAATACTGTTTCACACAACAATTATCGCAAAGTAATAAAGTATTGAGAATTTATACCTATAAAAAAATGAACCTGACTATATTAAGGAGTTCTTCAAAAATACCTAGTGTAAGTATTTAAGTTCCTAATTGGTGGACAACGTGCATTGTGCCATTTGTGACACCTCTTCGGTTATAAGTATATAAATAGTATAGGCTATGGCTGCAGCTTACCATTGGAGGATAGGGTCGCGTTTTATAAAGTTACATTTTACAATTTCGCTGTTTGCCTCTCTAACGTACGCACGTATTGGCTAGAAAGAGAGGCAAACAGCAAAACTGTAAATTGTAATTTTAGGACTAAACTAAACTAAACGCGACCCAGGTCGTATATCTATTTTTTAGGGTGGTATAACATAATTAAAATCAATCTCAACTTTCCAAAAAATCCTAAAATAGCAATCAGCAATATTTTGAATGATTAAAATTTAAAAACAAGTTTCGTTGACACGGGTCGAATAGTATTAGGTACTTTTTTAGAAAAACTACTTAATTGTATAATACCTACTTTGGCAAGTTCTCTTGACAAGGAGGTATAATAGGCTAATCGATATATAAATTGTATGTTTTCGCGGTCGATGCTTTGACGGGGTCGTCCGGCGCCAGGAGGCTGCAGACGCAACCTACTGCCGAGACGATGCACTGTCTTGACGAAATCAGCACCTACCACGATTGTGATTGGTTCTGAAAGACCAAAAGGGACAAACAATACCTAATTACATAATATATTGCCTTAATTACTAAATTTGGAGATGTCTATGTGTAAGGGGGTAATACTGCAATCAATTCATCGCGGTTTTTCGTTCTGTCCTCGGTGGGCATCTCGGTAGCACGGTACCAGGAGCACGGTTTTATCTGTATTCCTGATTGTTTTCGATTCCTGAGCAGCATATGCATGCATGCATCAGCCTATGATAGTCCACTGCAGGACGTAGGCCTCTCCTATTAACTATGCTGTAAGCATTAGGAGGTAAATGCCCATAATCGCTACGCTGGGCAATCGAATTGGCCATCGCAGGAATGTCCATCATCAATCTTTTATCAAATCATGGTCCAGTCCAGCAGTCCAGTCCAGTCCACATAGTCCAGCAGTGGACTGAGAGAGGCTGAAGATGTGATGTTACATTTTTATTGACAAGGGTGTATAATAGGGCAATCGCGATCTACTATTACTGTCGTTTACTTGGCAGGCGTCCCGGTGCCAGGAGGCTGCAGAAACAACCTACTCTCGGCACGATGCATTGATTCGAGAATAATTCATTCATACATGCTGCACTTTTGTGGCCAATATTACTCACGAGTATGTTATGTAGCTATGACTTCTACCTCCAAA
This sequence comes from Thaumatotibia leucotreta, assembly GCA_025490895.1. Lineage (NCBI taxonomy): Eukaryota > Metazoa > Arthropoda > Insecta > Lepidoptera > Tortricidae > Thaumatotibia > Thaumatotibia leucotreta. The sequence goes on along the minus strand of JALPQI010005310.1, from coordinate 11,097 downwards.
TAAAACAAAAAAATCCATATCAAAAAATATTTGGTTTTCACTCCATTTAGATTCCCGTTTTCATTAGGTACCATATCGTAATAGAGTAAATCTATTACGCACATCTATTGTACGAGTACTTACCATGAATTAAGTTTGCCTTGACAGTAAATCCTAGCATCTGCGTAAGTTACTCCAATATCGTATTGAGCGAGATATAAAAAGTAGGTTACTGTAGTAAACTGATGACAAAATAAATTAGAGGTAGAATTCAGGTTTTATGAAGGGTTCGTTTCAGTTTATTATGTACCTATATAAAACTGAACCAAGCCCTTTTGCCTCGTGGCACATCGCATAATATACGTATGTAATCATTTGACTCATATGCGAACATCTGTACAACTTATAAGCGTTTACAAACACGGGAATACCATAGAGCCAGATGTAATTTTATGCATTATTACATATATTTTCATTCATGAGTCATCATTTTAAGATCTTCAATTTATCAGTGACGAATACTGAGAACACCCCGAGAAGTGACTCATGAAAAATTTGATCATCGCGTTTGGAGTTTGGACTCGTTCCAACACCCTTGGGAGGTTGTTACCCCGAATGCACCTCCACCCTTTGTTAGTATTGAAGTTGCAATTATTTACCTACACACCAAGAAATGCACATACAGCTAGGAATTCTAGAACTAGATGGTATACCGACTTATGTGCTTAACTTGTTTACTATTCAGTTTGAAAGCGTTCAAACTAAATTGTTGAATTATTGACATGTCTAGTGATGGATGTGACATTTAATCGTTATCTTACCTTATCATCTTTAACCCTTGGACGTCAAATGTAAATATCATTTGACGGGGCTCTACGCAAATATTGACTACCGTTCCTAAACAACTCCACCGATTTATCTAACGTTACCCTTACCTCATGGATATAAAATCCTTTTTAGCCCGTCCTAGCTGCCTTGTCAATTTATATACCGGTAGCTCCGAGTAACCTGACGCGCGTATAGATGTACCGGTTGGTATCTCATCAATATTCCTCCATATAAGTACTTGAAGTAATTTTACTTAACCACGTAAACTATGCAAGTACAGCGTCGCGGTTCATTTGTATAATATAAGAAATGTTAATAGCTTAATACATTTGAACTGTAAAGAATGTTAGGTAATTAATACATCACAAGAGCTTACCTATTTGTGTTTACATTTTCTCTTGATATTTTAGTGTTTATTATGTATATTATTAACTAGTACATGTGATTTAATGAAAAAACACGAATACGATACTTTTTACTTAGGAATCGCCATTAAATATGGATAACAGTAATTTATAGTTACTTAAAACGCATTTTACACGAAGCGAAAGCTACCGTATAGAAAAGATTAAAATGTTAACATTATGTGTTGTACATTTTTACACGCATCTCTACAAAAATAGATAAACGTCCATATTTCGTCAAACACGTGGGCGCGACCCGAAGTTACGAGTTTTATCCACAAATAAAGATATTTCTCACAGTTTGACACAGTTTTGTAACCATTCCGTTGTTTGCGTGTCTACTTCGGCCATTGAGCGCTTTACCATGAGAATTATTTATTTTAATACATTTATGTTATTTCGATACATTTTGTTCATAATATCGCCAGTAACATACCTACGAAGAAATACTTGAAGCAAATGAAGAAATAAAAAGTAGTATTTTACTAAAGTGTACCTACATATAATATGGCGGACTTTTTTCGGAGGCAATGTTATTGTAATACCTACTTAAGTTTACCTGACAATTTCGAGTTCTTGTAATTTTATTTTACGAAGTTTCTATTTTCTTAAGTAAGTGTCCAAATTCCGATGTATGTGTGAACATAATGTGGGAAGCCGCAGTTCGTTTCAATAATCCTATTTCTGGTTAAGTGGGGTTGTCCCCCAATGAGCGATTCTTTCCAATTAAAATGTTCACACGTCATGCTCTGCGGGGTGCTTCCAAACGCATGGAAAGCGTAGGTATTGCTTTCCAAGCTTTTAATAGAAAAATAGGAATTTATTGCGCTCTTTTAATATAAATATTTTGAATTCAATTTAAATATACCTACGTCGCTAACCTTTTATCACTTATTTATTCAACCCTATATTTCTTAAGCTTATTACATGAGCTCAAGCTGAGAAAAAATCCAATTGAAATGGTCCTTTTTTAGCTCTCTGATAGTTAATCGGCCCATTTTGAAATAGTTTACTTTAATTTGACCATAAACCAAAATTATCCAATAAAAAGCTCCTTGAACTTTGATAAATGCTACCATAAAGCGTTCAAGGTTGTTGATTTATTAGTCCATTGATGTAAAAAGATAATGTTTGTATATGGTGTCGTCGTAGTAAGTAATCACAGACTGACGCCTCTGTAATAGCTGCCGTATTTTCTCCCCTGACATGTGAAACTGTTCCAATTACCGAACATCTCGGGAACTCAGGGTAACACTCTTATTTATCGCTGATATTTATAAATCTTGAGTATTTTCAGTTAGCAAAGTTATTTTAATACTAATGAAGTAAGAATCGCTCTAAAATTTAGTTTAAAGCACCTATTACATGGCAAATGGTAATACTTCGGAACAATAAATAGGTATTTAGGTTACTAATCTACCGCATAGAAATAAACTGATATAAAATTTAGGTACTTGTGGGAAATCATTAACTTGTAAACGGGTTTTTAAATTATCATTTTCTAAAATGGTAGGTACTTAAAAATATTAATTTAGTCCTTAAACATATTTTTTATATTAAGTCTCTCACAGAAATTCACTTCCGTTTACATTTCAATTCAATGAGATTTAGCAGAACAGTCTAATACAGCCATATTATATACAATCACTACATAGTATAAAATAAAGTCACTATTTCTGTCCCTATGTCTCTTTGTACGCTTAAATCTTTAAAACTACGCAACGGATTTTTATGAGATTTTTTTTTAATAGGTAGAGTAATTCAAGAGGAAGGTTTTTATGTAGGTATAGTATAGTACCCGTGCGCAGCCGGGGCGGGTCGCTAGTCGCTAGTCTGGTATAAAAATAACATTTCTAGATATTCATAGCCGCTTGGCTACTAGCGAATTACTTCAGCAGTTTTAAAAATAATTGTTTGTTTCATATCAAAGTATAAAACGGAGGTCGACAAAGTTTCACAAAACGGAACCCAGTTCTAGGACAAGTCGGCTACAACTTCCACGGTGAGACAAGGCGTGCCGCCCACCGCCGCAGCGTAGGTGCTTCTTGTGCGCAGACCATTGCACCAACAGCATGTTTGGTTCTGTATATCTCTGACTTATTAAATTATACTTGAAGCAAGGAACGTGAAATTTGTGAATAGGTATAACAAATAAGGCCTTAGCCACCTACTCTTAAAGCGTAAAATAAAAAGATTAATAGGTAGGTACCTATGTAACTCACGTAAGTAGATACTTAATTAGACTTTGAACATAATCTTCCTATACCTACACACAATAGCAAATTTTGCTGATATACGAGCTATAAAAAAATAAATATATTCACTTACACAAACATAGGTTTACAAGAGTAAATAAACATAGGTAATAACAAAATACACGTTTGTGCAGCATAATGGATTAGGACTCAGTGAGGCCGCTGTAAATAAGTACCTACACATAAGTATGTAGTTTTAAAAACGAACGCGTTGCATATTGTTGGTCTTACACTAAAAAAATAAAGCAGATAGTCGGATTTACGGAAAGATATCACTGGATTGCTAGTTGTTTAACCTTCAAGCCAATTGAAGCAAGTCTAGCAAAGTCTAATAAAAAAATGAATTTTATTGTACGATAAATAAACCGTTTAGGTATTTAACTTAGCGGTTCGCCGCTATTATAGACCCGTCTCGAATAGCAGGGCTATACAATGAGGAATCAGAGCTCAACTCTAGTCGTTTATTCAAATCAGTGCAAACAGTAGCGTGAAGTGGAGCAATGATCAGTGTTGCCAGCTGAAAACCTGACAAACCGACTTGACGATTTATTGTCCACTAATGCCTTAACTAGTTCAACGTTGAAAGCAGCTTTGACTTGTACGAGTAGCATTCCGTGATATAGAGACTGGAACCTATCACCTTTTAAGAAAAATAGCATATCATATCTTCGGTAAACATAATTTTAAACCAAAGATAAACACGAGAAATCAAAACATTGGATCCGTAGAATCGTGTGTTGGCGCGGATCGTGCGTAACGCGCGATACGTTATCGATGTAACCTAGTTCGCATCACATCTGCTATTTAATTCATAAAGCATTCTGAACAGGCCACCAACCGGTGTCCGATGCAATTTGACACCAGGGTTCATATAATTAACTTGACCAGAATAGCAAGACATATTCTATACTGGACTGTGAAACGATCGATAGGCAAGTGCTGAAAATATTAAATAGTGCTGGATACTCCAATAGTCGCGTTGGTTGATACTTTTCTTATCTGTTGGCAAGTATTGATTAACACTCAAATATTGAGCAAAACTTTGTCAACTGGATTTCATTATCGAAAAATATGCGAGTAGGTAAGTAGCTAGTTGGACTGATGGGCATTTACAAGTTTTACAACCTACGTGGTTCCCACCATATCAGTCTTGGCAGACTTGATTATTTTTGTAATATTCACCTACCGACAAAAGTTTATAATTATGTATAAAGGAGAAACCGTTAGGTCTTTCTGAAAACAGCAAAAACGAATTACCTTAGTCTCTTTCTAGATTTGCCTCACTAGACAGTCTAATCATTCAGTATAATTTCTCTTGTTTTTGCACTTTGTAACTACGAGTAATTATATTATTATATTCACTTTACTGATTTTCGTGGATTTTACGGTTTGAAATTTGATACTTACGCAAAGTGTTAGTATAAATTGTTTTGTAGACTTATTGTTGAATTCTGCACGCCTATTCACAACCACACACCTATATTCCTGTAGCACACAAGATTCTGCCCAGTTTCTCCCCGTCGCGCTCGAACCGCCGCCTCTTTTTACTTATTTTTTGTAGCAGGTCTTTACTCGGCCGGATTTTGTTCTTTTTGTTGTACCCAGCCTTGTATGGAGTGCAGCCTTCGTTAGTGTGTGCAAGGTCATCGCGGTTTGTTATCCGCTTCAAATCCCCACAGACCTCTTTGTTGTGCCTACGAAGCCTACAGGAAAACGCGTATTAAAATTGTTGCCTGGCTAATTACATTTCAGATTACAAAATAAAATAAAACCGATGTAACATACTTCATTGAAAAGGGTGGGTTATGCGTAATACTTATTTATTTATGGAGTTTTGTTTTTAATTATTATACTCACCGTAGAACTTATTTATTTATAAAGTTTACAATCATCACTTACATACCAAGCATGCTGATCAAATTAGTGTACAGTAGGTACCTACACGATAAATAAAATAAGTAAAAAAAGTTTTAAGTTAAACGGTTTTTATTGTACCAAAAACTAGAAAATAAAAATTTGTTATAACTAACCGTAGATGCAACTTTCTGTAGATTACTCACGTGAAACTATTATCACTGTAGTTTTCCCAAGTCGGATGCTGAAAGCCACGTTTAGCCTCTATGTCAGTGGATTAAGCGTTACCTAACCGGAAACTTTTACCAAACTGAAATAAAAACGTGGGGCGTACGCAATTGTGATTAAGTCACTATAGTTATTTCAGAACACACATAAATCAAGACAGCAATAGTGTAATAAGTTTTGTTCTGGCCTTTATAAAAGCTATTTACCTCTGTGGAAGTGATGGAACAGAATTGGATGATTAATTGCAAAATTAAAGCTACAATTACATATTTTGTACTTGTATGTTTCTTTCTTCATAATAACGCCCCACGTTTTTATTTTAGTTTAGTAAAAGTTTCCGATTAGGTAACGCTTAATCCACTGACATAGAGGCTAAACGTGGCTTTCAGCATCCGACTTGGGAAAACTACAGTGATAATAGTCTCACGTGAGTAATCTACAGAAAGTTGCATCTACGGTTAGTTATAACAAATTTTTATTTTCTAGTTTTTGGTACAATAAAAACCGTTTAACTTAAAACTTTTTTTACTTATTTTATTTTCAAGTTTTTAGTGAAATTTGATAAGTTAATTTCCGATACTATACCGATGTTGTTTGTAATACCTATGTAATACAATTGTGCATGCTACATAAGTAGCGTTTATACTTTCGCGCTTTCATCACGAATCACGACACATACCTATGTAAACGTAATGGACATTATTTTATGTGTAACGGGAGGCGGATCCCTGTTGAATAGATACTTTTAGAAATCCGACACCATCTTTTTAAATTTAATATCTCGATTGACAAATAAAAACCAAAGGCTCGGCGTGGTTAATGTAAGGTTGAATGCCCGAAGTATTTCTAATGGACGTGTTATTCATACAATAAGTACCTTAGATAACAGATATCTGATAATAAGGAATATATCAATCAATTTGGTTTATTGAGAATTTCAAGTTTAAATTTTTATACAAGTCAAATTTCGAGACTATAAAATATAAACTCATTCTCTGAGTCGACCAACCGGAGGACCGCAGGTCTGACGGAAAGTCCGACGCGAACCGAGGGCCCAAAGGGTCAATCCATGCAATCTATCAACCGGAGGGCCATAGGCCCGAGTCGGCCCGACGGCACTATGGCACGCACTACGTGAATCCGAGAGACTCACACTCTCTGTACTCTGTATATCAACTGGAGGACCGCAGGTCCGAGTGCACGTCCTACGCAAACCACCTGCGCTGTCAGTATATCAACCAGGCCCGACAGCTGGCCCTACACGATTCACTCACGCTGTCTCTCTATCAGATGGAGGGCCGCAGGCCCGACGGCTCGCCCTACGCGATTCACTCACGCTGTCACTCTATCAGCTGGAGGGCCGCAGGCCCGACGGCTCGCCCTACGCGAACCACTCACGCTGTCACTCTATCAGCTGGAGGGCCGCAGGCCCGACGGCTCGCCCTACGCGAACCACTCACGCTGTCACTCTATCAGCTGGAGGGCCGCAGGCCCGACGGCTCGCCCTACGCGAACCACTCACGCTGTCACTCTATCAGCTGGAGGGCCGCAGGCCCGACGGCTCGCCCTACGCGAACCACTCACGCTGTCACTCTATCAGCTGGAGGGCCATAGGCCCGACGGCTCGCCCTACGCAAACCACTCACACTGTCACTCTGTCAGCTGGAGGGCCGCAAGCCCGACGGCTCGCCCTACGCGAACCACTCACGCTGTCACTCTATCAGCTAGAGGGCCGCAGGTCCGACGGCTTGCCCTGCGCGAATCACTCACGCTGTCACTCTATCAGCTGGAGGGCCGCAGGCCCGACGGCCCGCCCTACGCAAACCACTCACGCTGTGAGTCTTTCAGCCGGAGGGGCGCAGGTCCGACGGCCCGCCTTACGCGATTCAGTCACGCTGTCACTCTATCAGCTGGAGGGCCGTAGGCCCGACGGCTCGCCCTACGCAAACCACTCACGCTGTCACTCTATCAGCTGGAGGGCCGCAGGCCCGACGGCTCGCCTTACGTGAACTACTCACGCTGTCACTCTATCAGCTGGAGGGCCGCAGGCCCGACGGCTCGCCCTTTTACGATTTACTCACGCCGTCACTCTATCAAGTCTATCAGCTGGAGGGCCTCAGGCCCGACGGCTTGTCCTACGCGAACCACTCACGCTGTCACTCTATCAGCTGGAGGGCCGCAGGCCCGACGGCTCGCCCTACGCGAACCACTCACGCTGTCACTCTATCAGTTGGAGGGCCGCAGGCCCGACGGCTCGCCCTACGCGAACCACTCACACTGTCACTCTATCAGCTGAAGGGCCGCAGGCCCGACGGCCCGCCCTACGCGAACCACTCACGCTGTCACTCTATCAGCAGGAGGGCCGCAGGCCCGACGGCTCGCCCTACGCGAACCATTCACGTTGTCATTCTATTAGCTGGAGGGCCGCAGGCGCGACGGCTCGCCCTACGCGATCCACTCACGCTGTTAGTCTATCAGCCGGAGGGACGCAGGCGCGACGGCTCGCCCTACGCGAATCACTCACGCTGTCACCCTATGAGTCTATCAGCTGGAGGGCCGCAGCAATGACATACGGTACTAAACCGTGGTCGCTTACAATGGGCCTCATAAGAGGGCTCAAAGTCCCCCAAAGGGCAATGGAGAGGCCTATGCTAAGAGTCTCTCTGCGAGATCGGATTACAAATGAGACCATCCGCAGCAGAACCAAAGCAACCGATATAGCTCTTCGAATCGCTAAACTGAAGTGTGCTGGGTTCGTCGCACGTGGATTGCGTGGAACCGATGGCCGTTGTAGCGGTAAGGTTCTCGAGTGGCGGTCACGTACCGGAAGGCGCAGCGTGGGTAGGCCCCCCACAAGGTGGACTCGTGACCTGTTGAAGGTCGCTGGATGCGGGTGGCACAGGGCCGGTCCTTGTCCACCAGTGAACGTCTTTCAGCTGATATGATGATGATGATGATAATTAAGTCCGTATGTTTCTACCAAATATCTAAAGCAGTACTGCAAAATCTACATATCGCTAAACCTAACGGTTGTGGCAGGCAGTAACACTGGAGTATCAGATTTGAGGAGTTGGATGTTAGTATTAAATTCGCATGTTTCTACTTAATATCTAAAGAACTTCTTTAAAATCAAGATATTGATAAACGATAAACCTTGCGGTTATTTTAGGCAGTACTGCAGCATCAGGAGTGAGGAGTTGGAAGTCAAGATGAGGCTGTTAGTATTTGATTATACCAAACATGCTGTACTTTCATTTTCACGTGTCTAGCACTCTCGGTTAAGGTAAGCAGTACGTCTGCAGCATCAGGCTTTGAGGATACAAGGATACAAATATTATAATATTGCATTGTCATGGGGACTTGATAAGAGTTCCAAATTTTGTTGATTTCGGTGCAGTAGAAGTGGTCGAAAAATCGATCACAAGATTTGAAGCATCGACGACAGTTGATACGCGGTGAAGTTAATAAAAACCGTGTAAAAAGAATTACAATAAGTAGATATAAAAAATCTTAAATCTTTCAATAGGCAACTATTAAGTTTTTCAGTAATAAAAATTGTTGCTAATAAGAGTAATACATTGTAAAGTTGCTTACTGTTTCAGTTACGGAACCCAATGAAGACAAACCGATCGGTCTTAATGATGACGTTTGTGGGCAATAATAGCTGCCTTATTTTGTGATTAAAGCATGGGATAAGTACTTACATATAAAAGTAGGTAATAAAATTACTATAATGAGACGTAATTGTTTAAATTGAATCGTTTAGTTGGAGGGTTTGATGATTATTCCAGGAATGGTATGTATAGATTAAATAGGTAGTACGTACCTACATCTGCTGAACAGTGTTATGTAGTTAATTCTAATTCTAACCAATTTTCGCGCCATTAATATACAACACTTACTAGTTAAAAATAAGAAATTATGCATCAAACGAAATATGTAGGTAATTATCAAACGCTTTGGCAATATATGTACATTTAAAACTCGATTCGGCAAGCTATTTCTGTGATTATACCTAATTTAATATTTTCTTTAATATGTATATGAATGATAGTAAAGATGATCAATTTAGGAGTCATCAGCATCCAGGAAAAATGGCATGTATTAGTGTTTATTACCTACATAGTTCTAAATAGACACTTATGCATAAGATGTAGACTAAGCTAAGATTTACTAGGTATTCTTTATTTTTCTTTCTTTTTTTGGTTATTTTTAAAGTCTCTACTAAATTGTTTACTTGGAGAATACGAGTAGTTGATGGCATTTATAAGAAAGAAGAAGAAGAAAGAATATGTTTCTTTCATATTTTAAAGACAAACGGGTCTTAATCGCGTAAACTTACGTTTAATTATTATATCCTGACGTTTCGGGCATGACGTTACACCCGTGGTCGCAAGCAGACGGGTGTAACGTCATGCCCGAAACGTCAGGATATAATTAAACGTAAGTTTACGCGATTAAGACCCGTTTGTCTTTAAAATATGAGTGATAATCGTGAAAGTTTAAATCAATATATAATATGTTTCTTTAATGAAAAAAAAAGTCAATATCGTTACCTACATTTTCTGACACTGCCTATTCTAATACATGATATATTATGATATCCATCTGTCACTTCTGATCATGATTTTGGTCAGCGAAGGGCACTCATACGTTAGCTTAGCGTATCTATTTAGTATTGATGAAGGATAATTTGGCTGTTCACATACACATATCTATATATAATTTATAAATGTAAAGCACTGGCGCCCGCATTAAATCCTAAGCTGTTATCATATCAAATAGTGATAATGATAATCCTGATGATATCACTTGGCCGCAACGTCCCCTGTTTACTCGGGGCTCAAGGTGACGCACATATTACGACATGACGCAAACGACACATTCCCCGACATAGTGACAGTGAAAGCATGATGATTATGTCGCGAACACTTATTATTTCCTAACCTTGGAACCATGTGACTTGTCATCTAACTGTCGGACTTGTTGCGTGGAAATTAATGGTGTTTGATTTTAATTAAATTGTATTTCAGCCTACATCCACCTACATAGAGTTGTGGCCTCTTAATTTGACTCCGCTTTGCCCGGTTTTGGGTAAATTTTATACGATACCAGTTTTACAGTCTGCCAAAACTGTTTGAACTGTTAATTCGAATTTATTGGACCTAAACATGACTCTCGACTGTGCTTACTTTTTGGGCACTTGTTTTCCACTATCGTAGTTTAATGTCACAATTGAAAGGGAAGGGCTTATGATGAGTTTGACAAGATAAAAAAATCCTTACGTCGCAAAAATATTTACAATAAACCTGTATAAAAAAAAACTATTTTAATAAATCATCACTTACAACAGTAATACTTGTTAAGGAATTTTCTGTTAAAATTATGTGCGCTTATGTTTCCAGAATCTAATTTATCCAATCCATCCCTCTTCATATTTGTCATGACACGTCGCCAGTAAAGTCGCATTTAAAAACCGATTTAGCAGTCCGAGCCCGTCGAGTCCGAGATGATATTTTCTCCTCAAATGAGCTGAGTTCCCAGGGCAT